>CM062288.1:341555933-341778433 GCA_031216915.1 Pictodentalium vernedei | reverse complement strand
CCCAGAGACCTACAGAGCCATAACTCTTTTGCCTGTCATTTTGAAGGCTTTTGAAATATATTACTAAAACGTCTCATTGCGAGTCCAATATTTAGGAACTTCCCAAGTGAAATCCAGAATGGTTTCTAAAAAGGAAAACCCTGCACTGTGTCGTCTTTCACGCTGCAAGAGTGCATGCATTATGCAAATGATATGAATTCCAAGCTCTTTGCCTGCTTTCTCGACTCCCAGAACGCCTTTGATAGAGTATGGCATCAAGAGCAATTGTACAAATTGCACCATATGGGAATTAGATGGAAATCTTTAGAGTTTCGCAAAACCTTCAAACTAATGCGCAGAGCTATGTACTACAGGCTGGCGCGATATCTCACCCATTTCGGCTGGAACAAGGTAACCGATGAGGAAGTGTTTTGTCCCCGTTTCTCTATCTCGTATTCATAAATGATCTTCTGAGCGATCTCCAAAACTCTAGCGACGGAGCATCAGTAGGTACTGTTCGCTGCACCTCGCATACATATGACCAGGCTAAAATCTGGAGTCTGGAAACAATGGGTTGACTCAGATACTTCGAGAAAAGCAGATTTATAAATTAATGATTTGATGGATTAACGCATTAAGGTGTTTTCAACTCTTACAATCCATCACAATTCCTACTTGATTAATACAAGAGTCTACATGTTATTTTAACAGCAACTAAAGTTGGTTGTTTTATTTTAATAATGCTACTTGGAAATTGTACATATAAAAGCATGTTAACTCTATAAATCTGGTAATTCGGATATCCGATTGCAAGAAAGTTGGACGGAGAGTTTGGTAACCGCTCCCGTCAACATTTTGTATCACATGTACGCTGTAGTCCAGTTAATAAATTTGTTACATAGTGCAAAGACTTTTAGTCTCAGAAGTTTGTGGAGTGAGATCCCCGGTACGAAATAACTTCGCGACCAGTTCCTCCGGTCATATACAACTGGTGACGATATCTCGCTAGTCCCCTTTCACAAGCATGGGCTGGACAGGCTAATCCAAATCTGCCACGCTTATATTATAAAATGGAAATTCAACTATTCTCCCACAAAAGTAAGATAATCGTATTCAACGAAACAAAACATGCATTTGATAGATCTAGTAGGAAATGGCAACTTGGCTCCACTACTCTAGATGAAGTACAGGAATTAACACATCTTGGAATTATTTTAGACAAATACTTGGTAAACCAGTCAAGAATCGAGTTAGCTTGTGAAAAGCTCAGAAAGACGTATTTTCTGACTTGCAATACACTCGAGCTCGGTAACTTAACACCCCTAACGGCTTTCAAAATATTCAAGAGTGTAGTGATTCCAAAAGCTCTCTACGGCTCGGAATTGTGGCACAACCTTTCAAATCCCCAGATGCTCCAACTCGAGCGTACTTATAGAAAATGTCTTAAATTTATGCAATCAATTCCCCAAATATCAAGCACTGTACTGTCCCTTAGTCTACTTGGTGCACTGCCTCAACAATCAGAGATAGAGAAAAGAAAACTTCTATTTCTTGCCACCTTAATCTATTTGCCACATAAACATCGGCATACTCTCCGGATACTACTGAATAGAATATACGAACAGGTCTTGTTCAACAATGCCCTCTCTGGATTCCTGTGCGACATTATGCACCTGCTTAATAAATACAACCTTGTATAATACCTGCACAATTACATTCAGCATGGCAACTTTCCATCCAAATATCAATGGAAAAACTATGTGAAGACTGAAACCCGATTTTTCCACCTTACTGACACTCTACAGAGATCACGTGATGAACTCTGCCTTGCGACTGTTGTTAAAGTAAACCCCGTCCCGGTGGCGCCTTGGAGACTCTGGAAATTCTGCTGGGAAAAGCCAAGCGAGCTGCAAAAATGTATCGTTATGGCAAGTCTTCTTGTTAAAACCACCTACGGCAATAATACCCAGTGTCCCGACTGCTTAAGAGTGTATCAGAACCAAATTCGACATGTTCTTTTTGTCTGCAATTCCCAGTCCTCTGGATACAAGAAACGACTGGTTTCTCGCAGTGAAAAGGCCTTGATTACCCCTGTGCATCCGAATACCTCCCTATCCCACGCCTCCTCTTTCCTGACCATCTTTTCACGCTATCCCAAATGATAGAATCGGCGAAAACCCAGAAGAAAAGATGATCAAGTGCTTCCAAGGTTTCTTCTACACCAAAATTACACACTTGGCATGCATTTTCACTGTCTTTCCCATTTTCTCCCAAGCTCCAGCGACCGCGACCTCAGCTTGAACTTCGGTGTCCCCACCTCCTCCCAAGGTGCCATCCAGATACTCTTCAAAACCAGGCTTCCCTTTATCGTGCAGACCACCAAAGACCTCTTTGATTTGACCACCTCCCGCCAATTAAGGTTACAGTCTTGCATGACTGTGACGATTTTTCCCTAGATTGTCCCTACCTAGCAGTCCGAGATCTCCATTGTATAGTTCTCTATTAACTCTCTCTTTGACCATCCATTCCGTCTTTGTGGTTGAATTCCAAATATTCTGGAACATTAGTTTACACCATCGACTGTCACGGAAATTTACCAAATAGTTAATACAAGATAGTTTGATTAAGTCTATCTTGTCCTTGATTCTGATCCACCCAAGCTCGCCCGTGATCCTTTCCAATGCTAAGGCATTTTTTTACCCTGTTATCCATCGGTCCACACCATTTTGCAGGGTTTCCAAGCTCTTTAACGTCGTTTGGTTTAGTGGTATCACATCCGTACCATATTTTATATTTGGTACACCTACCATTTCCCACATGGTTTTCCCCATGAAAACCTTAACCTTATTGAAGCTCTTTCCACCTATAAGTTCCATTTAATTAAGGATTCGCTTCCCCTTCTCAGTTAGTTTATTCGGATGGTTTAGATATATACCTCCTCTTCTCGTAATATTTATATTTATCTTACAATCAACATGTACGTTGTCTGTATTAACTTCGAACTGCCCTGTATCAGGGGGTCGGATACAAACACGTTCCTTTCGCGTGAGTTCCATTTTTTCTCTTTTTGTTCATCCGTACGAATAAATAGTTCGTTATATATTCGTCTACATTCTTGACTTCTCTCCAATATATTGTAAGATAAAATGAGTATTACCATTATGTGGATGTGCAAAATATGTATCCGAGTCTCGCTCCGGATTCTAAGGGTAGATCACGACTCGTTTTCGACTCGTCGTGATCTGCCCTTAGAACCGGAGCTCGACTCGGATACATATTTTATACATCCACATAATGATAATAATCCCTATTATCCCCCAAATACTGATATTAACCTGTCTCTCCTACCCTTGGAAGTTTGCCGCTATCTTTCGGAATGTCGACACCCCCCTCCCCCCCCCCCCCCCCACACACACACTCTCCACCTTTGAAAAGGTACTTTTTATAAAAAAAAACGTTGATGTTGCTTTCATTTAGTTCGAGTTTCTATTTGCTCCCATATCCCCCAACCCCCACCCTCTTTTCGTTTCTGACACTAGTGCCACAGCGTCTGTGAGAAATAGACGGGGGATCTTCAGATCCTCAACTGTTACGCCCTTGTCGCTCCGCAGCGGTTCATCTCCCAAATCTTTGATGTAAAATTTAAAAAATGAATTGGTGAAAGGATACACCCCTAGAGTAGGCATATCTCCATAGGTACGCACTTTGTTATCATGTTACCTTGGTTAAATTCACTCTGTATATAATGCTTTAATTTAATGCTTTCAGAATTACAATAAACTCTCTTCCCAAGCCCAAGGCCTCAAGCTTGCGCCACATATTCTCTCTTCATACTCTATCGTATGCCTTTTAACATTCAGAAAGGCCTTGATCATCTTTTCTTCTGGGTTTTCGCCGATTCTATCATTTGAAATAGCGTGAAAAGATGGTCAGTGACTCTCCTGGAACCATTCTTCATCTCTCCCAAAAAACTATTTTCTTGGACCACCTCTAATCTCCCATACAGAACTTTACAGAAACCTTTTTCCAGCGTTGCTTCTGGCAGAGAACTCCCGATAATTGTCCAGTACATCCCTTTTTGTATCTAAATGTGACCATGCATTCTCTCCACTCTTTTGGAACCTCTTGTCTTTCTATGGCTACACTGAAAAGAGCCGTTAGGTTTTTACATATTTTCTCTCCCCCAGTTTATAGGAACTCGTTAGGAATTTCGTCCATTCCTCCCGCCATTCCGTTCCTTAATTTTGAGACCACTTTTCGTACCACCTCGGCCTTTATTTCGCTGCACACGAAGTTCGATGAATTTGCTTCGATCTCATTGTGACACTCCGGTGGGTTCTCCGTGACACGTTACTTATCGTTTCTCAGTGGTTGACTAGTTCTGATTTGGTCTTGAGAGTCTGTATTTCTGTCCTCTACGTTAATACTCCGGTGGGTTTTCCATGACACGTCACTTATCGTTTCCCAGTGATTGACTAGTTCTAATTTGGTCTTGAGAGTCTGTATTTCTGCCCTCCACGTTAATACTCTGTGAATTACTTCCTTTGTTTTATTTATTCATCCATTTCCAAAATGCGTTCGAACACGACCCCAAATCCCTCTCTTTCTTATCGTCCTAATAAGATTGAAGTTTGCCACTTTCCGATTATCGTTTTTTAATCTTATTTACATTATTTTGCTCCTGTTGGTGTCTTTCTTCGCTACCCGGATCTCGTTGCTCCCCCCCCCCCCCCCCCCCAGAGTCTTCTACTCATCCTGTACGCAGCACATCTGACTTTTCTATCCTTTGTGGCATTTTTCAATTCGTCATTCGATCTGTACCAACGTTGCAGTGTAGACACCCTAATCCATCCTATACGTTCCGTCTCTGCCTTCATAACTATGGCACCTGCATTTGTCTGGTTATTGGCCTCCCTGTGTACATTCACAAGCGTTCAGCTTTTCTTCAAAGTTCGCCCACGGCCCACTGAGCATTCTTCCGGAGTTATCAAATCTCTGTAACCCTTTACCCAACGCGACGGCCAAGACGGGTCAGCGCTATTCTCAAAAATCGCCAACTAATTTTCATTATATTTTCATACTTTGTCTCAAAAACATAGGTTATGGCCACTCTTTGGAACGAGATCGTTCCAATGAGGGGTCATTACCTATGTTTCTGAGAAAAAATGAAAAAAATTAGTTAATCAAGAATTTTGTTTGCAAGTGTCGTCTGCTTTTCATGTTATGTAAATGGTTAAAGCTTAATTTACTTATTACTGGTGTTTGCCCCCGATCATAACTGTAATCAAGTGGTGATCACAATCCAACTCCCTTTTACCCTCATCGTCTACTTCTAGCCCCATCACATCCTTCCATAAAACGTTATATGTGAGAAAATTGTCGATTAGTGCTCTTCTGTCGACCCTCCCCAGGTTCATTTCCCTTAAACCTCGCATCCATCTTCATAATATTCAGTCCGAGATCATTTGGGAAGTTTATCTGCTTCCTTCAATTTCTTTTGACTTTCTTATCCTCACCCTCTATGCCTTCTTCCTTATCATCTATGTGTCCATTAAAGTCTCCCATCAGAATTATACCGAGTCTCCTGTTTTCTAATTCCATGATATTGGAGCTAAGTGTTGCGTATATTGAGTCATTTCACTCAGGTTTGCCTCCCTCCATCGCACAGTACACAATCTCAAGGGAAACACATTTTTTAGATTAACCTTTACTCATCCAATTTCCTTCGATACCTCAACCGAGAAAATGGCATTTGCCAGATGTCTTATCAACGGAGATTTTATTTTCCTCTTCAATGTACAAGCCTACACCTCCACCCCTTTTCTGACTTTCGGTTCGTCCGACACCTATCCTCACGTTTCCCTTACTTGGTTACCCGCCCCTAATGCCTTAACCACGTCTCGCTCCTTAAGCCCGTGACATCAAGATCATCTCTCTCTATCAATGTAGCTTCTTCACTTGCTTTTCTGGAGAACCTGTATGTTGCTGTACCCCACTTTCAGAGAACCGGATTCCTTCATGTCCCCCATTCGTCCTTATGTTTCCTGAAGGTAACTTTGATAATCTAGTTCGTTCTCTTCCGCCTCGCCTTTCATCACCCCACCCGTGTCCACTCGTGCTATTGCCTCTGACCTCCCAACCCGCTCGACCCTCCAAAAATGTTCTGCTACCTGTAGAAGTTTTTCTCCCATCACGTCATGTGTCCTCAACCGGCCAAGATGCAGCCCGTCCGGCCCGTACATCCTCACATTACCCCAAAATGTGTACCAGTGATCAATAAAGGGTATTCCTAAACATGCACAGCAATCCTCTAACACCGCATTCAACGGCATAATCCTTGAATTCCGCTCAATTTCACCCTGTAGGACAGGGAGGATCCCCGATACCACTACCCTTGCATTTGCATTTCTACTGAACAATTTAGTAAGTAAATTTTTGTACGGCTCCACCAGTCTTATTGATCTACTACCCCTGATGTTGCTGGGCTCCACCTGAAAAAACCACTACCGGATCTGATCCTGACTTCGCCACAACACCATCCACCCTATCCCTACATATTCTACCTTTGTCCCGGGAAAACACAAGATAGTCCGAGTTGAGTTGTATGGACCGCAGACAACCTTGCCAAATCCGCGTACAATGCTCCGTTCTGTTACAACTAACTTTATTTTATTCTCACCCTTACTTCTTCCTATCAACTATATCACCTGTAACTTACATCGTTTCATTTGCTCCTTTCCTCTTGACCGTTATTCTTACCATCTCCGCCCAATCAACACCAGCAACCAAATCCTCTGCCTCGTCCTCTATCTCATCCTCCGTTCTTCTTACCATCTCCGCCCAATCAACACCAGCAACCACCTCCTCTCCCTCGTCCTCTCTCTCATCCTCCGTTCTTCTTACCATCTCCACCCAATCAACACCAGCAACCACCTCCTCTCCCTCATCCCCCCCCCTCTCATCCTGTCTCCCACAACTACTAAAAGCTAAAACATTGTATCTATTTTCTAAACCAAGCGTCGGTGCCTTAGGAGCTCTACGCTGCTTTTGTCTTCTTGCCTCCATCCACGCTCGACCTGGTTGTATCCTCCAAAGTTTCCTACTGGTCTTCCCCCCTCGCCGCTTCCTCTCTGAATTATCAAACACCTTCCGACGACCTTCCAGTTCATCACGGTAAATAAATTTTATCGGGTTGACCTCAACTATACCAGTTCGCCCCTTTATCTCCGCAATTTACCATTCGAACCCCCAATACATTTCTCTAACAACTGTGAGATATCCGTGCAATTTTGACGCCTCACAACTATCCATTGCACCACCATCCCCATAATTCATATTACACTGCTGCAAGCCTTCCCCCTCCCTACCAGCCATACAACCTCTGTCTACCGTAGCTGCAAACCCCGACTCACCTGGACCATTGAACCCCCATGCACCCCTCTATTTATCATACTTACCTCCGTCTGGACACCAGTTGAACACTTACAGTACTGCCGCCGTGGACTGGTCAATTTCCAAGAGAGGACATTATTTCCACAGACGCAATAATATAAGAATCCAAACACTAATTATAGGAATAATCACCAACGATTTAGCAAACTCGTCTCTTGAGTTCCAATGTCTTCTATGTGCCTACTGGCGTGCCTACTGGCGTGCCTACTGGCACATAGAACACATTGGAACTCAGGGGGCGAACTGGTGTTTCATTAAGTAAAGTTTTGCTGCTGGTGATTTGTATTACCTGGTAAACGCATGCGTGGACGTCATTGCCAACGCGTAGATTAACGACCAATCCATGTCCACTGTACCGCACCAACCATTTTTACAAACCCAGTGACCAATGACCCCTAAAAAATGTTTACAAACTGCCACACACGAAAAAAGGCAGCATAAAATAAATCAGTAAAGATCCTCGAAAACCTATGGCCTGAAACCAACTTGTTCCACCCTGTATTACTTCCAAAAGCACCTACAAACTAAAAATATGTGCTAAATATAAAGAGGTAATTAAAAATACTCTAAAACAGCTCAGTAAATAAAAACATGTGTCTTCTCTTCGTGACTGGTATTTCCAGTTCCGGCGGCGGTGTAGTCGGATTGGCAGTTGTTCATTACGAATGATGCGATGGACAATGTGGTACCATAGTGTCTGCGTGCCTCTCACGGAATTTTATCACGATACATTTGAATTCAGTGACCGGAAATGTTATAGCTGTGCCAAGTTCACAATCGTTATTCACGGGTGTTGCCGTTCGAATTCTATTATTTAGTTTCATTTTCGCCCCCAAAACATAGCTTTTGATACATTCGTTGGAACGAGCAATTTTGTCATTGTGTAGACTTCACTGATACCGTTTGGCTCCCTTTAGATTACTGTTTACTGTTTACACAATTTGTGTAACTAATAATATTCAACGCGCACACAGTACTCACAGTCAAGGGCAATTAGTTTAAAACTTTTCCAATTGTATTTTTCAGAATTGTATTTTCTATTTATCATATGACTCGTCCGTTTTGTTCACTTCAAAACATTTGATATTTTGTTTTTATATTAATCAATGATAAATAAAGCCGTCCGTCAATTTCATTGGTTAATTTCAAAACTAGACAATATGATTGGCTGAACAAAATAAAACTGGGCCACATTTTCATAATTTGCATAATTAGAGTTGGGAGCTTTCATTGGTCAATTTCAAAACTGGAAAATTTGATTGGCTAAACAAAATACAACTGGGTGACATTTGCATAATTTCAGTAGGGAGAATTTAAGTTATCTGTCCTGTTTAGGGTGGGTTATATTGTATTACTCTTTTACCTACAAGAAAAACGCCATTCATTTTTTTTTATATTTTCACTTTTTGCTTCCAAAACATAGGTTATAACCCCTCATTGGAACGAGCTCGACGAGCTCGTTCCAGTGAGGAATCATAACCTATGTTTTGGAAGCAAAAAATGAAAACTTTTAGTTATACGAGGATGTTTTTTCCAAGTGCCGTCTGCAACTCAAGTTAGGTGATGGGTTAAAAAATCATACTATGTGGCTAATTTGTGCGTGTGTGTGTCATATGATAAATAGAATATGAAATGAGTGTTTTTCTCCTATAATATTTATGAAACTCGTCCGAATTTACCGTTTGGGCTCGCCAGAGGCTCGCCAAAACGGAAAATTCTTAGACTCGTTTCATAAATATTATATGAGAAAAACACTCATTACATATCCTCTATTATTGGAAATAACAAATTGAAATGAGCCATTAGCATTTTCAAAGATGTTACAATTTGCGAGTTGGCAAATTGCCTTATCTTATGAAATGCTGTTGATTGCTCTCCGCCATTTATATTCACTTGTAGAAAATACAGTTCTGGAAAATACAATTATGAACATTTTATTGTACTGGTTTCAGTTACTGGTCTTTCCCTACATACGACCAAGGCAGGGCTACAAAACCAGACTCATGCCGAGACGTTTATATTTACAATCATCGCATGTTGTACGGTTGTTCAAACTGGGTACAACAAGAGAGCCCAGATAATGTCACAATAACGATATTGCTGGTAACCAGTTTCTAAATAATTTTATGTCCTTTGGATTTTAACCCTTTGCCCAACGCAGACGATATCAAAATTTATTATTTTAAATATCATTTTCTCAAATATTTCAAAAAATGTCAACAAAACCATATCATGTGACCCCTCGTTGGAACGAGCTCGACGAGCTCGTTCCAACGAGGGGTCACATGATATGGTTTTCTTGAATTTTTTTTGAAAAATAATATTTTTTCAACTGCTGAATTTGCATATCAGCGGGAGGATACGGCCGATTCGTTGGGTAAAGGGTAAAAAGGTAAAATCCATCAACTCGCAAGCCCTCCACATAAAACCTTTCAACTTAAATGACAAAGGTACACAAAATCCCTCAAATAGATTTTTTTAATTTTTTTTTCTATTTGTCAGTATTCAAATACATAGCGGAAACCCATGCTTTTTGAGTCGATACTATAATTATTTCATATGCGTCCAGCTGGTCAAATACAAATTTCTCATAAACTCACATATGCATGTAAATACAAGAACTCACCGCTAATATGAAATACAACAACACGATACTAGGATACCTGGCGATTCGACAATTATTATTTCAACATCTGCTTTGCATCAACACTACAAATCTAGCAATTTAAGTAGTCTGATGGCTCTTCGGACAGAATCTGTTAGTTCAGATTCTTCAGGTGCATGTATCACTTTCCTCCATCATTGAAGGCACAAACTGGAGCACACAATAAATGTGATCTGTAAATAAAGATAAATAAGGAATAGCATTCCTGAATGCATGGAGGAAATAAAATTGAAAACGGCTGTGCCTTTCTGCTTGCTGTATCGCCCCAAAGGAAAATCTTAACACCTCACTATCATACCAATTCTCCTGATTATATCCATTGTTCTCCCGCTTAATTTCCCAATCAAAACACATCACATGCATTCACCCTACATGAGGAAAGTAATTTTCTGTACATTCCGTGCTCAATCGACAGAAATGATATTTCCCCCATAAACTCACATACGCATGTAAATGCAAGAACTCACCGTTATCATAAAATACAACAACACAATACTAGGATATCTGACGTTTCGACAAAACAGACCAAGACGGTCAGAGCCCCAGAGAGATGGACACGTTCAGTCTCGTTTCAATATCATCTTTGGCATTTTCACTTCGCCATCTCCCATGTCGCATAAATGAACGATCAGGTATACCATTATTCGAAACTGCGCTTGCGCCCCCAGCTCTCAAACTATGTTGACCGTCGCTATTAATATTTTCAACAGATGGCGAAAAGGCCTCTCGGAATATTTCCTTTACTTTCGTACATGAGATGGGGATGTTCGTCTTCATAAGTTAGTAACCCGAATGTACTTAGGAAAGGTTCCTACAATGTATTTGTCAGAACTCTCATCGATCTCAGCCATGTCAAGATAAAGTCTCAAGGTGGAAAGAGTACACAATTTTGAATTACTTTTGCCTGTCAACTCCGAGGTACCATCTTTCTACATATCTGTTTTGGATTTTTTAATAAAAAAAGACATGTGAGTAGATGCAAATATTATATCAGACCTTTTAATATTGCGCACTTCCTGTCTGTGAAGCAACCCAGCGAAAGACAAAATGCATCTACATATGTAGTTAAAGTTCTCTGGTTCAATAAATTTGGAAATTCTGATTTAGAAGCAAACAATTTGTCAAGTAAATCGCTTGTTATGATCTTTCTTATTCGCAGGTTTTGCCAATCGTCTTTTAGCCCCTTCTAAACCACGATCGGTAGGACTCTCTTGACCAATTATTCTGTCAATTTGCCTGACCCCATAATAAAGCATTTGCAATAGGGGATGGAGACGAGGCCTTTTGAGACAGGGATAGTAAATAAATAGAAAATGACAGAGGTTTTGCTAGTAAAATGTCAACTACATTATTAGCAATGGCTCAAATTCGCCAACGCTTGAATGCTTTGAAGGTGCTGCCAGAGAATGTCAATTTTGCCCCTTCCTTATCTTTACTCATTCGGCCATTAACGATAAAGAATGAGTTTTCACTTATCCGCAGAAGTTCCATTTGATCACCTTGTAGCTTGTCATCATAATGTTTCTTAGTTTTGAAAATAAAATATTGTATAAACTAGGAGTTCTAGTAATACTAGCGTTAGAGTGTATCTGTAGACTGTACCTGAAGGGTAGGGATTAGATGCTCTGTAAAGTGTAACAGTTGCACAAAACATACATTAAAATCACCCGACAGACAGTCACAGTTCATTCCTGGAAAAATGTTAATCAGCTTAAATTCTCTAAAACAGACTTCGTTTGAATATCTCCTATTCTACAGTGGTATACACCATCCCTGTTCTTGTCTTGTTAAGTTTTGCTTTAAACCACAAAAATAACTAGCTACTGTAGTCGTGGCCATTCAAAAAAAAAAATGCACATCATTTGTTTCAATGTCAATACTAACATACCAACCGACTGATTCTTCTGAATGTTCTCGTTAGGTACGACATTACAAATGTGGATGAACTACTTTTTGGTAAACTCTGCTTAACCATGAAGCAGAACAAAATTATATTTAGAGGAAAGTCCAATCTTTTATTTTATCTTACAATCAACGTGTATTTTGTCTGTATTAACTCCGCAACTGTTGTGTATCCGACCCTCTGATACAGTTGTTTGTATCATGGGGTCGGATACAAGCACGTTCCTTTCGCGTGAGTTCCATTACCGTTCTTTTTGTTCATCCGTACGAATAAATAGTTCGTTATATATTCGTCTACATTCTTGACTTATCCCCAATATATTGTGAGATAAAATGATTATTACCATTGTGTGGATGTACAAAATATGTATCCGAGTCTCGATCCGGGTTCTAAGGGACGAGCCGTGATCTGTCCTTAGAACCCGGAGCGAGACTCGGATACATAGTTTGTACATCCACATAAGGGTAATAATCTCTATATACTGTCTGGTTGACTTGAGTATTTTGAACCTGAACCCGTTTTATGACAGTCCAAACACAAATGCATGTGCGCGAAAGATCAGGGTTGAAGAGTGCTATTTGATGCAATGATATCAGTGAATGGTAAAGACACCATTGCCAACAGGCTTGCTTAATAACTTTTCTTCAGTTTTATTGATGTATTTACGCCGCTAACTGTAAGTTTAATTTTGACGGTAAAAACTTATTCACCAATCCTTTTTGTTATAAATTGAGGAATATAAAATATGTTTAAACTAACTAACTAACTGGATTTCAATCGAGTCATATGACAATATTTGGATAATTTATTTTGACTCCAACATTTATACACTCAGATCATACCCAAAATTCACGTTCTCGGTGTTTGCACTCGAATAAATTATAGCTCGAAATATGAATATCATCAACCGCATCAAATGTCGTTTCTACGAAACATAAAATATGAACATCTGTAATAAATTCATTGAGCTTCGGTAAAATGAGGCTGCTTTGCAGGCCTCACACGTTTAATGTTACAACGTTTACTTGTGTCAAATTGTTAGATAGACAGATAGGTTTTTTTTTATTTACAAAATTCAAACTCATACATTACATTAATTGCAAAAAGGTTTCAACGAGACAACATAAAATATACATAGCAGGGGGATGGCATAGCCAGAGTGGCTGTCTATCTGTCATCTTCCGGAGAAACAGTGTTCGAAAACACGGAATACAGACTGTAGATAACGTACAGATGTAGATAAGGCAGAGTAGAAATTGTAGAAAAGGGGTTGGGCGAGGTGATCTAAAAAAGATTAACTTCCTGCCTTGGTCACTGAACATGCTGATTATCTGTGTTAGTGGTATCAAGTGCGCAAACTGTTGTTTTATACACCTTTATCTTGTAACATAATAATTGTCGGAAGAGATCACACGTCATAAGTTTAAAAAGCTATAAGCTTATGTTGACCCTTTAGCCAACGTAACGGGAAAAACCGGCCAGTGCTATTCACAAAAGTCGCCAATTAATTTTCATTATTGTTTTCATTTTCTGTCTATTTTGTTTGCGAGTGTCGTTTGCTTTTCGTGTTAGGTAAATAGTTAAGCTATTTCCACACTATTAGCATATCTCACATTACTGACAAATGTGACAACATTTTACATTCAACTTGGTTTCAAAAAGGAAGGGAAAAAGCACACAAACTAAATTGAAGGTGGTCAAATAGAAGGAAATGAAAAAGGATGTGCTGAAATACAGTACGTGGATAGTGTATTATTACTAAATCACCCGCAGAGTGGAGATTCCACCCAAGCAATAATTGCAAATTTGTTGCAAAGCATAACCAGCACAAGCAAAGTTTCAGCCAATGGACCTCCGGGTTAAACCCGGAGGTCCATTGGCTGAAACATTGCTTGTGTTTTAGTCGATATATACAAAATTAGAAAGTTATAGTTTGGGTGATAACTCCACTCCGCAGGTGATTTAGTTACAATCCACTCTCCACGTACTGTAGAAGCAACAGGGAGAAAGATAAGAAACAAGAGGCATATGGAGCTTGATAGTTCACTGAATATTTAGATTAAATGTGTTCGTTTGCATTGGACTGCACACACGAGATTATTTATTTATTGATGTTTAAGGTCACATATTTATGCACAATGGCTAATCGTGACCGTGTCAGTTTTACGGGTGGAAGAAGCCGGAGTACCCGGAGAGAACCACCGAGCAACGACGAGCAGCTGTCAGCTCCCCAACATCCTAACTCCGCACTGTATCACAGGCAGGGTTAGATTGGTTGAAGACATGCGTACCATCGACGTGCAGTACGCCTTAGTACACGGCGTCATCGTGCCCCCACGCGGGCAATGGAGTTGAAGTGTCTTGCCCAAGGACACAACGCGGTTGCCGCATGTGGGATTCGAACCGAGGACCTTGCAGCCTGCACCTCTACCTACTGAGCCACCGCGCTCCCCGCACACACGAGATACCCACCCCGACTTGTCTAGGGTTTGAGGCCTGGAAGTGAGTGAGTGTTGTAGACTATGTAGAAATTCTGATCTTATTTCAAGTGTTTTTTCTTCACGATATATGACTGGGCAGTGTTAAATATATTTCTCTGTGAAGTCATCATAAAACTCGGATCCATACAGAAGGATATCACTGTCTATGAAATATTTGAAGGTTCCAACGATTCATTCCTTATTATGTTATGAAGTTGACATTCTAACAAAAATGGTCTATAGTTTCACACTTCCCACATACACATACAGGTGAAATAACTAAGTTGTTTATATAGAGGTGGTCATCCAGGCTAATACAATGAAGTCGAAGTCTTAGAGTGAAATATTTGAGCTTCTCGGTATTCAGATTGTTTTATAGAAGTTGGGGTGGCATCAATTATTTCGATTGAGATATCTTTTGAAGTTCATAATTGAGTGGTTTTCCTTATTGGTTGTGGAATATCATACCAAAGTTTTATTGCCGCTGAAAAAATTTCTTTTGATGGGATGTCTTTTGACAGAAGGGCACTCTAATATTTTGATTAGATGGAAGACTATATGATTGCTTTTCTGAAATGAATGGTGGAATTCGGCAGGAAATAAATTGCGGAGTTAGTTTATGACACAGCTTGAAGAATTGGACTAATTAATGTTTTTTTCTCCGAGATTCTAATTTTCCTCCAAACCCGTTTTGCTGGCGCTTTTTGTTGCGATAGTAACAATTCTAGCAGCAGCTATTTTATTTTCTCATCTTCATCTATTTCGTTATTTGTACAATTATCCAGACGGTGTCGGCGTATTCTAGAAGTGACCGAATAAAGGCAAAATATTTTTTTTCTAATGTACTTCGACCAAGATTGAATTTATTTTTACTGCTGAGATCAATTCGTCTCCAAATATGTAGCACTAATATGGTCTATATGGGTTTTCCAGTTACCTTCTTGGTTAAAAACAATTCACAAGTGTTTATGATTGGTGACTTATTTTATTTGTTTGTTGGACATTATTAGTGGTCGATGGGAGAAACAGTTTGTTTTACGAGAGATTACCATAGTTTATGTTTTCGAAGGATTGAAATCCACAAACCAAGTTCGAGCCCATTCTGCGATATTTACAATACCATTATTCAATACAACCGAAGTTTGGTGGGGGTCCTGTACAATCAAGTGAAGTGTGGTGTCATCAGCAATTAGCATAATACTGGTGATCACATTTGCTTTGATGTCGTTGCTTATAATAAAAAGAAGAGAATGCCCAGAACAGAACCCCGTGGGACACCTGAATTGAAACGTTTCCAAGCTGACAATACAGAACTAATTATAACTCTCTGCATTTGATCAGATAGTTAAGATTCATGAACAGTTTTCCAGTAATTCCATTTTTTCGATTTTATGCAATAGGCCCTTGCGCCAAACTTTGTCAATGGCCTTCCTTATATCGTAAAATACAATGCGAATTTTCTTGCCTTCAACTAAAGCTGAAGTAGAAGTTTCGAAAATATCAGCAAGACGGAGAACAGTTGAGTCGTGTCGCGTGAATACAAACTGTTAACGGCTTAGTACGTCATTTATGTCAAGGAAATGCCAGATCTTCTTGAATGTGCATTTTTTGACGTCTTTGCCAAGGCAGCTTAGTAGATAAATGAGGCGATAATTAAATACTAAGGTAGGAGGATCTTTCTTAGTGGATGAATAAGGCGATAATTAAATACTAAGTTAGGAGGATTATTCTTAGTAGATAAATGAGGTGATAATTAAATACTAAGTTAGGAGGATCTTTCTTAGTAGATAAATGAGGCGATAATTAAATACTAAGGCAGGAGGATCTTTCTTAGTGGATGAATGAGGCGATAATTAAACACTAAGTTAGGAGGATTATTCTTAGTAGATAAATGAGGTGATAATTAAATACTAAGTTAGGATGATCTTTCTTCGTAGATAAATGAGGCGATAATTAAATACTAAGTTAGGGGGACCTTTCTTAGTAGATAAATGAGGTGATAATTAAATACTAAGTTAGGAGGATTATTCTTAGTAGATAAATGAGGTGATAATTAAATACTAAGTTAGGAGGATCTTTCTTAGTAGATAAATGAGGCGATAATTAAATACTAAGTTAGGAGGATCTTTCTTAGTAGACAAATGAGGCGATAATTAGATACTAAGTTAGGAGGATCTTTCTTAGGAGATAAATGAGGCGATAATTAAATACTAAGTTAGGAGGATCTTTCTTAGTAGATAAATGAGGCGATAATTAAATACTAAGTTAGGAGGATTATTCTTAGTAGATAAATGAGGTGATAATTAAATACTAAGTTAGGTGGATCTTTCTTAGTAGATAAATGAGGCGATAATTAAATACTAAGTTAGGAGGATCTTTCTTAGTAGATAAATGAGGCGATAATTAGATACTAAGTCATGAGGATCTTTCTTAGTAGATAAATGAGGCGATAATTAGATACTAAATTAGGAGGATCTTTCTTAATAGATAAATGAGGCGATAGTTAGATACTAAGTTAGGAGGATATTTCCTAGTAGATAAATGAGGCGATAGTTAGACACTAAGTTAGGAGGATTATTCTTAGTAGATATATGAGGTGATAATTAGATACTAAGTTAGGAGGATCTTTCTTAGTAGATAAATGAGGCGATAATTAAATACTAAGTTAGGAGGATCTTTCTTAGTAGATAAATGAGGCGATAATTAAATACTAAGTTAGGAGGATCTTTCTTAGTAGATAAATGAGGCTATAATTAAATACTAAGTTAGGAGGATCTTTCTTAGTAGATAAATGAGGCGATAATTAAATACTAAGTTAGGAGGATTATTCTTAGTAGATAAATGAGGCGATAATTAAATACTAAGTTAGGAGGATCTTTCTTAGTAGACAAATGAGGCGATAATTAGATACTAAGTTAGGAGGATGTTTCTTAGTAGATAAATGAGGCGATAATTAAATACTAAGTTAGGAGGATCTTTCTTAGTAGATAAATGAGGCGATAATTAAATACTAAGTAGGAGGATTATTCTTAGTAGATAAATGAAGTGATAATTAAATACTAAGTTAGGAGGATCTTTCTTAGTAGACAAATGAGGCGATAATTAGATACTAAGTTAGGAGGATTATTCTTAGTAGATAAATGAGGCGATAATTAAATACTAAGTTAGGAGGATCTTTCTTAGTAGATAAATAAGGCGATAATTAGATACTAAGTTAGGAGGATCTTTCTTAGTAGATAAATGAGGCGATAATTAAATATTAGGTTAGGAGGATCTTTCTTAGTAGATGAATAAGGCGATAATTAGATACTAAGTTAGGAGGATCTTTCTTAGAAGATAAATGAGGCGATAATTAAATACTAAGTTAGGAGGAAGTTAGGAGGATCTTTCTTCAACACTGGAAACCCATTGTTTTTTTCCACTCATTAGGAAAGTAAGATTGTTCCAGTGAGTAGTTCAATAGATTAGTCAGGGGATCACACAAGGATGACGAACACTCCTTAAGCAATCAGAGATTTATAGCATCCGGTCTACGAGCTTTGTTGGCCTTCATTAATTTTAAAGAATCGAAGACATCTTTGGCGTTTAAGAGTTGAACGAAGCTCGAAGCACCGATTGGGCATGGCAGCTTAGAGGTCGTCAAAAGTTGATATCATACTGAAGTAATTATTAAATGCCTCAGCCTTGTATAGGTCGAACGAGAGTGGGGTGTCATTCTACAGTAAGCTTGCAATTTCAGGCGGCTTGCCACCCACAAAGGTTTTTAATGTCTTCCACCATTCAGTTGGCTGTGTCCTCGGATTATATAGAATACTCTGAATTAACAAAAAATAATCATTTTTAGACTTTCTGATATTGGCCACAACTTCGTTGCGTTTAGCACGGCATTCAGCCCATGAATTAGGATGACCTAAGTGCTTTGCAGAGTGATATATTTTTTTCCTTTGCCTAATGAGTAGTCTTATTTTGTTGTGCATCCATTTGTATTCGGCTTTTCTCGCGGTAATAGTTTTGTAGAAAATATAGTTATCAGCTAAACTGTGCAATTTGGATGTAAAAGTTTCAACAACAGCATCGATACGGTTGTTAGTGGTCACGAGATTCGCGGATTCTTCTCATACAGCAATATTTAGGTTGACATAGTTCCCCTCATTATACAACCAGATAAGTCGTTTGGTATGTTTACGAGATTATCTTTTTTAGTTGAAAAAAAAGAGCAAAGATATCAGGTCATGTCGGGAATAAAGGGGGCGAGGGCACCACTGGATATTACGTGAAGAGACTGTTAGAGCAATTAACGCCAAAACGCTAGACCTGTGTTCAGTAAAAACGTTGGCTGTGTTATCAATTGTCTCAAATTGAATGCATGAATTAAATATTTCACTTTATTGGAGGCAGTATTCTGGCTGTCATTAAAATCCCCAGTAACAACTATATTGGGAATGACTGTGTCTTTAGCTTTATCAATGGAATCATATATCCAATCCCAGCAATAACCTCGTCTCCTGGTGGTCGATAAAAGACACCCAAGAGAATTGGAGCACCAAGTGTTTCTATTTCAACCCAGAGACACTCCAGTAATGGAGTGTCCAGGTCATATCTGTGTTTGAATATTAAAACTGGTTTAATGAAAACTGCCAGCCTAGTTTAGCGGTCCTTTCTAAGTGGTCTCTGGTATCCACTTTGCTGGATTTCAGGGTTATTGGCCAGTGATGTTTGCCATGTTTCAGTGAACGCATAGACATCAGGGAGACATTTCGCTATGATGTATATCGATTTTAGGTTTGAGACTGTATGCTCATGTAACGAATACTTAGGCACGTAAAAATAGGATTGTTATGATGAATGTCTATCACATGGGGAATGGGCCGGGGTTGAATTCAATATCACCAAACATGTAAAGAAGGAAAGGAATCCAAGGCACAAAGATGATGACCAGGTACACGATAACCAGATATACCACTTGGTGGGATTTGTTGATCTTAAGGATTGGATCAAAAACCTTGAACATATCAAAACTGTTTAGGTCTTCTGGGCACATAAGTATTATTTGTATTAGCTGAGATAAGCTTGTTACATGTTCATGTTTGATACAGCATTAGATACCAAGGAATAGTTCCAGCAGGGTGATATCGTAAATTGTTTATTATCACTCATATTATACTTTCTCATCGAGGCTTGCCAGAAGACAAGATCTGTTTAGCACTGCTGATCGTGATTGATCACTGTAACATAATGTCAGACTCGACTGTAAGTACAAGATCATTATTATCCAATAGTTTCGTCATCCAATCGTCCATTCCAGTGGCTCAGCCTAGGTGGACATAGGGGGTGGGGGGCATGCCCCCTCAAAATCGTAAAATTAAAGCACCAGGAGGTCCCAGATTCAGTTTCAGGGCATTGAATTTTCAAAATTTTCTCGGGTGAGGATACCGTAAGCCAGTGGTTGGGTGAGTATGGCTTTTTCATGGATATTGGTTCGAGGGAGCCTCCCGAAACCCCACCAATGGGAGGGCCATACTCACCCCACCACACGCCTACGACCTTCGGATATGCCCATGGCATATATCGACCGACACCCCCCCCCCCCCCCCCCCCCCCCGCCCGCCGAAAAAAAATTATGCCCACTCAATAGGAAATCCTAGCTACGCCCCTGGTCCATTCTCTGTTTGTTTGGGAACGAATATGGGCATAATTCTTCGCAGAAAAGGCCATTTTCGTGCCTCGTATATTCTGATGAACACTTTTGTCTTGGTTTGCATTAAAGATATCAGATCCTTGAGTAGTTCTGATGTCATAGGTCCTTCAAAATATACAAGCGAACATCCAACAAGTTTCAATTCCCACCCAAACTCTGATGGCGACACAGGAACGTTTGCTTTGTCACTGTGGACACAGTTTAGGCTGTCAGAAAATGTTGATGGAAGCTAGCCTCACATTTGTTTATACAGGTCGTTATGACAGTCTTTTTCTTTTTCCTTTGGGTCATGCAGTAGAGAAATAAAGGCCAGAGGAGCATATTTAACTGAATCCAAGTTAATGACATTTTCCACAAGACAAGAAAGGGCAGATAATTCAGTTGGCCCTTTCATCTCAAGAGTATCAGATGCATTTTATTGCCAAAGCCACATATCGATGATATTCTGTCACAACCTGTGAGTGAATGGATAGCTGACAAACATGAGCTTTTTGAACACCCGACTTCTAGTTTATCTGGTGAGCGGGAATGAACATGTGATGATCTTTGTTTTTGAAAATGGTTCCGGTTTCAGTGCAGAATTTCGATACATGTTTCAATTGTGGATAAAAGTACACCGATACAAAAACACACCAGGATCGGCAGATTGTATGGTGGTCGTCCCTTCCTGATAGTAAATTCAGAATTCATCCCAAATGCATGAAAAATCATACGGGTGTCAGAATCTTTTTGTCCCCAAGTCAGTTCGAGTGTTTCTGTTGTTCCAGATTTTGTTACTACTTTTTCAAGTGAGCCATCTTTGTAACCTTCGGCCAGATATATTGTTTGATTACCATGTAGATAAACAGGCACATGCTTCTCGACATACTTACAGAGAAACTGACACAAGTTAGCTTTATTGATTGCAACAGTCAGAAATGTCCTCCATTTGGTAACATGCCTCGCCCCTGTAACTTGATAAATCTGACATCCGTTCTTATCCGTTAGTCCTCCTTCTCCTTTTCCCGTCTTTAAGGAGTTCTCATTATCATAATGATCAAATACATCAATCACAGAATCAGCAACTTGCAAAGACTTATGAAAGTAAGATAATGTCGATTACTAAAAGTTATATCAGCTTTACTGAAAATCCCAGCACTCCCATGTCCATCATGGTCGTTGATTATTGCATGTCTTTGAAACTGTTGATAATCTACAAGGGAATATGTTTTATCCTCGGGATTTGAAATAATTCTGAGAGTCCGATGACGTCTAATGTGTTCTAGGCTTTATTCAGTTCAGAGAACAAATTATACAGTGCGTCTCAACGGGCTTGAAGACTTTGGTAATTAATATGAAAAGCTGATAACGCACTACTTGTTCCATGGGTCTCTGAACGCGCTTCACTAGGGAGTAAGTAGGTACTATCTACAGTGTTGTATGGAGGGGGGTATTCTCTTCAGACAACACGCAAACTTTATCGTTTAACCCTTTACCCAACGCAGACGATTCAAAATTTATTAGTTTAAATACCGTTTTTTTTTAATTTTGTTTTGAAAAATTTCAACAAAAGCATATCATGTGACCCCTCATTGGAACGCGCTCATCGAGCTCGTTCCAATGAGTTTTGTTGAGATATGGTTTTGTTGAATTTTTTCGAAAAATAATTTTTTTTTCAGCTGCTGAATCTGCATATTACGCGGGCGGATGTGGGCGATTCGTTGGGTAAAGGGTTAATAAATGATCAAATTCATTCTCTGGATTAATCTGGATCTCGTCCAAACTTATACTACCTGTCATGACAATAAAACCAGCCACCAATAGCATCAACGCATATGTACAAAACAACAATTATTGCAATTAAATTTAAAGTTTATAAGATACAGCATGGTTGATGGTGAGTCTTAAATAGTGTATTATTACTAAATCACCCGCAGAGTGGAGATTCCACCCAAGCAATAATTGCAAATTTGTTGCAAAGCATAACCAGCACAAGCAAAGTTTCAGCCAATGGACCTCCGGGTTAAACCCGGAGGTCCATTGGCTGAAACCTTGCTTGTGTTTTAGTCGATATATACAAAATTAGAAAGTTATAGTTTGGGTGATAACTCCATTCCGCAGGTGATTTAGTTACAATCCACTCTCCACGTACTGTAGAAGCAACAGGGAGAAAGATAAGAAACAAGAGGCATATGGAGCTTGATAGTTCACTGAATATTTAGATTAAATGTGTTCGTTTGCATTGGACTGCACACACGAGATTATTTATTTATTGATGTTTAAGGTCACATATTTATGCACAATGGCTAATCGTGACCGTGTCAGTTTTACGGGTGGAAGAAGCCGGAGTACCCGGAGAGAACCACCGAGCAACGACGAGCAGCTGTCAGCTCCCCAACATCGTAACTCCGCACTGTATCACAGGCAGGGTTAGATTGGTTGAAGACATGCGTACCATCGACGTGCAGTACGCCTTAGTACACGGCGCCATCGTGCCCCCACGCGGGCAATGGAGATGAAGTGTCTTGCCCAAGGACACAACGCGGTTGCCGCAGGTGGGATTCGAACCGAGGACCTTGCAGCCTGCACCTCTACCTACTGAGCCACCGCGCTCCCCGCACACACGAGATACCCACCCCGACTTGTCTAGGGTTTGAGGCCTGGAAGTGAGTGAGTGTTGTAGACTATGTAGAAATTCTGATCTTATTTCAAGTGTTTTTTCTTCACGATATATGACTGGGCAGTGTTAAATATATTTCTCTTTGTGAAGTCATCATAAAACTCGGATCCATACAGAAGGATATCACTGTCTATGAAATATTTGAAGGTTCCAACGATTCATTCCTTATTATGTTATGAAGTTGACATTCTAACAAAAATGGTCTATAGTTTCACACTTCCCACATACACATACAGGTGAAATAACTAAGTTGTTCATATAGAGGTGGTCATCCAGGCTAATAAAATGAAGTCGAAGTCTTAGAGTGAAATATTTGAGCTTCTCGGTATTCAGATTGTTTTATAGAAGTTGTGGTGGCATCAATTATTTCGATTGAGATATCTTTTGAAGTTCATAATTGAGTGGTTTTCCTTATTGGTTGTGGAATATCATACCAAAGTTTTATTGCCGCTGAAAAAATTTCTTTTGATGGGATGTCTTTTGACAGAAGGGCACTCTAATATTTTGATTAGATGGAAGACTATATGATTGCTTTTCTGAAATGAATGGTGGAATTCGGCAGGAAATAAATTGCGGAGTTAGTTTATGACACAGCTTGAAGAATTGGACTAATTAATGTTTTTTTCTCCGAGATTCTAATTTTCCTCCAAACCCGTTTTGCTGGCACTTTTTGTTGCGATAGTAACAATTCTAGCAGCAGCTATTTTATTTTCTCATCTACATCTATTTCGTTATTTGTACAATTATCCAGACGGTGTCGGCGTATTCTAGAAGTGACCGGATAAAGGCAAAATATTTGTTTTCTAATGTACTTCGACCAAGATTGAATTTATTTTTACTGCTGAGATCAATTCGTCTCCAAATATGTAGCACTAATATGGTCTATATGGGTTTTCCAGTTACCTTCTTGGTTAAAAACAATTCACAAGTGTTTATGATTGGTGACTTATTTTATTTGTTTGTTGGACATTATTAGTGGTCGATGGGAGAAACAGTTTGTTTTACGAGAGATTACCATAGTTTATGTTTTCGAAGGATTGAAATCCACAAACCAAGTTCGAGCCCATTCTGCGATATTTACAATACCATTATTCAATACAACCGAAGTTTGGTGGGGGTCCTGTACAATCAAGTGAAGTGTGGTGTCATCAGCAATTAGCATAATACTGGTGATCACATTTGCTTTGATGTCGTTGCTTATAATAAAAAGAAGAGAATGCCCAGAACAGAACCCCGTGGGACACCTGAATTGAAACGTTTCCAAGCTGATAATACAGAACTAATTATAACTCTCTGCATTTGATCAGATAGTTAAGATTCATGAACAGTTTTCCAGTAATTCCATTTTTTCGATTTTATGCAATAGGCCCTTGCGCCAAACTTTGTCAATGGCCTTCCTTATATCGTAAAATACAATGCGAATTTTCTTGCCTTCAACTAAAGCTGAAGTAGAAGTTTCGAAAATATCAGCAAGACGGAGAACAGTTGAGTCGTGTGGCGTGAATCCAAACTGGTAACGGCTTAGTACGTCATTTATGTCAAGGAAATGCCAGATCTTCTTGAATGTGCATTTTTTGAAGTCTTTGCCAAGGTAGCTTAGTAGATAAATGAGGCGATAATTAAATACTAAGGTAGGAGGATCTTTCTTTGTGGATGAATAAGGCGATAATTAAATACTAAGTTAGGAGGATTATTCTTAGTAGATAAATGAGGTGATAATTAAATACTAAGTTAGGAGGATCTTTCTTAGTAGATAAATGAGGCGATAATTAAATACTAAGTTAGGGGGATCTTTCTTAGTAGATAAATGAGGCTATAATTAAATACTAAGTTAGGAGGATCTTTCTTAGTAGATTAATGAGGCTATAATTAAATACTAAGTTAGGAGGATCTTTCTTAGTAGATAAATGAGGCGATAATTAAATATTAGGTTAGGAGGATCTTCCTTAGTAGATAAATAAGGCGATAATTAGATACTAAGTTAGAGGATCTTTCTTAGTAGATAAATGAGGCGATAATTAGATACTAAGTTAGAGGATCTTTCTTAGTAGATAAATGAGGCGATAATTAGATACTAAGTTAGGAGGATCTTTCTTAGTAGATAAATGAGGCGATAATTAGATACTAAGTTAGGAGGATCTTTTTTAGGAGATAAATGAGGTGATAATTAAATACTAAGTTAGGAGGATCTTTCTTAGTACTTAAATGAGGCGATAATTAAATACTAAGTTAGGAGGATCTTTCTTAGTAGATAAATGAGGCGATAATTAAATACTAAGTTAGGAAGATCTTTCTTAGTAGATAAATGAGGCGATAATTAAATATTAAGTACTAAGTTAGGAGGATATTTCTTAGTACATAAATGAGGCGGTAATTTAATACTAAGTTAGGAGGATCTTTCTTAGTACTTAAATGAGGCGATAATTAAATACTAAGTTAGGAGGATCTTTCTTAGTAGATAAATGAGGCGATAATTAAATACTAAGTTAGGAAGATCTTTCTTAGTAGATAAATGAGGCGATAATTAAATATTAGGTTAGGAGGATCTTTCTTAGTAGATAAATAAGGCGATAATTAGATACTAAGTTAGGAGGATCTTTCTTAGAAGATAAATGAGGCGATAATTAAATACTAAGTTAGGAGGAAGTTAGGAGGATCTTTCTTCAACACTGGAAACCCATTGTTTTTTTCCACTCATTAGGAAAGTTCAATAGATTAGTCAGGGGATCACACAAGGATGACGAACACTCCTTAAGCAATCGGAGATTTATAGCATCCGGTCTACGAGCTTTGTTGGCCTTCATTAATTTTAAAGAATCGAAGACATCTTTGGCGTTTAAGAGTTCGAAGCACCGATTGGGCATGGCAGCCTAGAGTTCGTCAAAAGTTGATATCATACTGAAGTAGTTATTAAATGCCTCAGCCTTGTCTAGGTCGAACGAGAGTGGGGTGTCATTGTACAGTAAGCTTGCAATTTCAGGCGGCTTGCCACCCACAAAGGTTTTTAATGTCTTCCACCATTCAGTTGGCTGTGTCCTCGGATTATATAGAATACTCTGAATTATCAAAAAATAATCATTTTTAGACTTTCTGATATTGGCCACAACTTCGTTGCGTTTAGCACGGCATTCAGCCCATGAATTAGGATGACCTAAGCGCTTTGCAGAGTGATATATTTTTTTCCTTTGCCTAATGAGTAGTCTTATTTTGTTGTGCATCCATTTGTATTCGGCTTTTCTCGCGGTAATAGTTTTGTAGAAAATATAGTTATCAGCTAAACTGTGCAATTTGGATGTAAAGGTTTCAACAACAGCATCGATACGGTTGTTAGTGGTCACGAGATTCGCGGATTCTTCTCATACAGCATTATTTAGGTTGACATAGTTCCCCTCATTATACAACCAGATAAGTCGTTTGGTATGTTTACGAGATTATCTTTTTTAGTTGAAAAAAAAGAGCAAAGATATCAGGTCATGTCGGGAATAAAGGGGGCGAGGGCACCACTGGATATTACGTGAAGAGACTGTTAGAGCAATTAACGCCAAAACGCTAGACCTGTGTTCAGTAAAAACGTTGGCTGTGTTATCAATTGTCTCAAATTGAATGCATGAATTAAATATTTCACTTTATTGGAGGCAGTATTCTGGCTGTCATTAAAATCCCCAGTAACAACTATATTGGGAATGACTGTGTCTTTAGCTTTATCAATGGAATCATATATCCAATCCCAGCTATAACCTCGTCTCCTGGTGGTCGATAAAAGACACCCAAGAGAATTGGAGCACCAAGTGTTTCTATTTCAACCCAGAGACACTCCAGTAATGGAGTGTCCAGGTCATATCTGTGTTTGAATATTAAAACTGGTTTAATGAAAACTGCCAGCCTAGTTGAGCGGTCCTTTCTAAGTGGTCTCTGGTATCCACTTTGCTGGATTTCAGTGTTATTGGCCAGTCATGTTTGCCATGTTTCAGTGAACGCATAGACATCAGGGGGACATTTCGCTATGATGTATATCGATTTTAGGTTTGAGACTTTGTATGCTCATGTAACGAATACTTAGGCACGTAAAAATAGGATTGTTATGATGAATGTCTATCACATGGGGAATGGGCCGGGGTTGAATTCAATATCACCAAACATGTAAAGAAGGAAAGGAATCCAAGGCACAAAGATGATGACCAGGTACACGATAACCAGATATACCACTTGGTGGGATTTGTTGATCTTAAGGATTGGATCAAAAACCTTGAACATATCAAAACTGTTTAGGTCTTCTGGGCACATAAGTATTATATGTATTAGCTGAGATAAGCTTGTTACATGTTCATGTTTGATACAGCATTAGATACCAAGGAATAGTTCCAGCAGGGTGATATCGTAAATTGTTTATTATCACTCATATTATACTTTCTCATCGAGGCTTGCCAGAAGACAAGATCTGTTTAGCACTGCTGATCGTGATTGATCACTGTAACATCATGTCAGACTCGACTGTAAGTACAAGATCATTATTATCCAATAGTTTCGTCATCCAATCGTCCATTCCAGTGGTGCAGCCTAGGTGGACCTAGGGGGTGGGGGGCATGCCCCCTCAAAATCGTAAAATTAAAGCACCAGGAGGTCCCAGATTCAGTTTCAGGGCATTGAATTTTCAAAATTTTCTCGGGTGAGGATACCGTAAGCCAGTGGTTGGGTGAGTATGGCTTTTTCATGGATATTGGTTCGAGGGAGCCTCCCGAAACCCCACCAATGGGAGGGCCATACTCACCCCACCACAGGCCTACGACCTTCGGATATGCCCATGGCATATATCGACCGACACCCCCCCCCCCCCCGCCCCCCGAAAAAAATTATGCCCACTCAATAGGAAATCCTAGCTACGCCCCTGGTCCATTCTCTGTTTGTTTGGGAACGAATATGGGCATAATTCTTCGCAGAAAAGGCCATTTTCGTGCCTCGTATATTCTGATGAACACTTTTGTCTTGGTTTGCAGTAAAGATATCAGATCCTTGAGTAGTTCTGATGTCATAGGTCCTTCAAAATATACAAGCGAACATCCAACAAGTTTCAATTCCCATCCAAACTCTGATGGCGACACAGGAACGTTTGCTTTGACACTGTGGACACAGTTTAGGCTGTCAATGTGCTCTCAGAAAATGTTGATGGAAGCTAGCCTCACATTTGTTTATACAGGTCGTTATGACAGTCTTTTTCTTTTTCCTTTGGGTCATGCAGTAGAGAAATAAAGGCCAGAGGAGCATATTTAACTGAATCCAAGTTAATGACATTTTCCACAAGACAAGAAAGGGCAGATAATTCAGTTGGCCCTTTCATCTCAAGAGTATCAGATGCATTTTATTGCCAAAGCCACATATCGATGATATTCTGTCACAACCTGTGAGTGAATGGATAGCTGACAAACGTGAGCTTTTTGAACACCCGACTTCTAGTTTATCTGGTGAGCGGGAATGAACATGTGATGATCTTTGTTTTTGAAAATGGTTCCGGTTTCAGTGCAGAATTTCGATACATGTTTCAATTGTGGATAAAAGTACACCGATACAAAAACACACCAGGATCGGCAGATTGTATGGTGGTCGTCCCTTCCTGATAGTAAATTCAGAATTCATCCCAAATGCATGAAAAATTATACGGGTGTCAGAATCTTTTTGTCCGCAAGTCAGTTCGAGTGTTTCTGTTGTTCCAGATTTTGTTACTACTTTTTCAAGTGAGCCATCTTTGTAACCTTCGGCCAGATATATTGTTTGATTACCATGTAGATAAACAGGCACATGCTTCTCGACATACTTACAGAGAAACTGACACAAGTTAGCTTTATTGATTGCAACAGTCAGAAATGTCCTCCATTTGGTAACATGCCTCGCCCCTGTAACTTGATAAATCTGACATCCGTTCTTATCCGTTAGTCCTCCTTCTCCTTTTCCCGTCTTTAAGGAGTTCTCGTTATCATAATGATCAAATACATCAATCACAGAATCAGCAACTTGCAAAGACTTATGAAAGTAAGATAATGTCGATTACTAAAAGTTATATCAGTTTTACTGAAAATCCCAGCACTTCCATGTCCATCATGGTCGTTGATTATTGCATGTCTTTGAAACTGTTGATAATCTACAAGGGAATATGTTTTATCCTCGGGATTTGAAATAATTCTGTGAGTCCGATGATGTCTAATGTGTTCTAGGCTTTATTCAGTTCAGAGAACAAATTATACAGTGCGTCTCAACGGGCTTGAAGACTTTGGTAATTAATATGAAAAGCTGATAACGCACTACTTGTTCCATGGGTCTCTGAACGCGCTTCACTAGGGAGTAAGTAGGTACTATCTACAGTGTTGTATGGAGGGGGGTATTCTCTTCAGACAACACGCAAACTTTATCGTTTAACCCTTTACCCAACGCAGACGATATCAAAATTTATTAGTTTAAATACCGTTTTTTTTTAATTTTGTTTTGAAAAATTTCAACAAAAGCATATCATGTGACCCCTCATTGGAACGCGCTCATCGAGCTCGTTCCAATGAGGGGTCACAAGATATGGTTTTGTTGAATTTTTTCGAAAAATAATATTTTTTCAGCTGCTGAATCTGCATATTACGCGGGAGGATGTGGGCGATTCGTTGGGTAAAGGGTTAATAAATGAATAAATTCATTCTCTGGATTAATCTGGATCTCGTCCAAACTTATACTACCTGCCATGACAATAAAACCAGCCACCAATAGCATCAACGCATATGTACAAAACAACAATTATTGCAATTAAATTTAAAGTTTATAAGATACAGCATGGTTGATGGTGAGTCTTAAATAGAAATCAGTTGTAGGTTGTATAATGGCACATAAACTGCTCATTGGTGCAAAGGCAGACAATTAGAAAGATTGGTAAAACTGTCAGAAAAATAATTTTCAATGTCCGGGGTTGAGGGGAGAGTTAAGTGTTCTCTGGTAATGATATTAATAATTGGATCATCACGATAACGATAATTGTCCACTTCTCATACGTTTAAATATCGATAATTGTAGTTATAATATTCATTTGTCGGTTGATAGTGAGGTTTAGTATTTGACCACGTCGTCACTAGTAGAGATCCCGGATAGTACATTTTCAACCGTATCTAGTAGATTAGATAAACATACATTATCATGACCATGTGCATGTCCTGTACTTTGTCGAGGTAGTGTTTACAATCAGATCGCAACGAGCCCGTCAGGGCGAGTTGTGGTCCGATTGTAAACATGGCCGAGAATCTGATACAAATTACAGGACATGCATTTGGTCGTGATAATACATTTATCTAACAATCCAGTTACATAAAGACGTTTTTTTTTCTATTTTTCAGTTTAAATTGGGTTGGAATTGGTCAAAATTTTAAATCTCATATTTTAATGCGTGATAACAATGCATATAATGATATTATTTGTCATAGCGCGGTGTTTACCGGAAGTTGAATCTATATGATACGGAATCAGAATGAATTCTCTATATGATACGGAATCGGAACACATTATGTGATACGAACCGTTTCTCGTGGTTTTCAGGCCAAATTCTATATGCTTGTTAGATAAATAGACAATAGTTCACTGCTCGGATTCGAGTATGATTTTTATCCTCGAGTGGGGTGCGCGGGGGATTATTTCTCGAGGCGTTATCCACGTCGACGACAAGAGGATAAAAATTGTACTCTACTCCAATCCGAGCGGTGAACTTTTGTATTGATTTTATTTTCTCGTTTGTTTTCCAAAAACAAACCTTCGTAATTGATTTAACTCAACCGATTTGTAAACAATGAAAAAAGTCTGTCACCTCTGAGAGTGGAATACGATGCTGGGAGTGGAATACAATGCTGGGAGTGGAATACCATTTTCCGTGGGTGAGAGTGGGAATATGATTTGTTTGGTGGAGGGGGGGGGGGGGCGAATGAAAATAAAATAATTCCGTTTATTATATGCTAGCCAGTGAATTATCGCAAATTATCTAAAAGATAATAAATAGATACATATCGAGAAGTATCCGCCAATAACTTCCTAAATGACGTCACGCTTCGGCGCATGACGTCGCCTTGAAGGAACGATCACCTAATGTCTGTTATTGTTTTGAAACGTACGCATTTTGGGTCGAATTTGGCTGAATATTGTGCAATAAAATGTCTCGTAGCATATAATAAAAAGAAAATCTACTCTATTTTAGTCATTATCGGGAATTATCTTATGAGTCTGGATCTGAAAGTTTTATTTTTCACGAGCGCTTGCGCGAGTGAAAAATAATATTTTCATGTCCACACGATGATTTTTTTCAGTATTTCAGTAGCTTTCTAAACGATGTTACGCTTCGGCTCATGGCGTCGCCTTGAACGTCGCCTTGAAGGAACGATCATCAGATCTTTGTTCATGTCTTGAAACTGTTTGCAGTCGAATTGGGCTGAATATTGCGCAGCAAAATGTCACGGAGCATAGCATAATAATAATAAGTACATTTAATAAGTACATTTATCAAGCACTTAATTCCTGAAAAAGGCCCTAAGCGCTTTACAATTCCACACCATTTACTCACTAAGCTCACACACACATTCAATGAAACACACGTCATGCGCACAAATGTTCATTCTAAAACTGATGGGTCATCAAGTAAGTATTTCTTGAAAAGATATGTTTTAACCTCGGTTTTGAAAATATTATATGATTTGGCTCTCCTGACTGAATGAGGAAGTGAGTTCCAAATGTATGGGCCGTAGAATGTGAATGCTCTCTGACCAATTTGTTTTAGTTTAAACCTGGGTACGGTGAGCAGGTTCATATCTTGGGACCTTAAGTGACGAGGCGGGGTGTAATTATGCAAGAAGCATGATAGATAGGGTGGCAAGGTTGAATCCAGGCTACGGTAGCATAAGGATGCAATCTTGTACTCAATTCGTGCCTGTACTGGTAGCTAATGAAGGGTTCTTAACATCGGTGTTATATGGTCGCGCCTTGGCTTGCGTAGGACAAGTCTAGCGGCGTTGTTTTGAATGCGTTGCAAACTATTTATCTTTTCTATCGGTAGACCGCTCAGAAGCGAATTGCATTAGTCCAACCTAGATAGGATGAAGGAACTAACCAGCTTTTTCGCGGCCTCCTGAGTAAGATAAGGTCGGATATATATATAATAAAAAGAAAATCTCGCAGCTCAAGCGCTCGTGAAAAATAATATTTACATGTCCACACGATGAATTTTTTCAGTATTTCAGTAGCTTTCTAAATGATGTTACGCTTCGGCGCATGGCGTCGCCTTGAACGTCGCCTTGAAGGAACGATCATCAGATCTTTGTTAATGTCTTGAAACTGTTTGCAGTCGAATTGGGATGAATATTGAGCAGCAAAATGTCACGCAGCATAGCATATAATAAAAAGAAAATCTCAAAGCGCAAGCGCTCGTGAAAAATAATATTTTCATGTCCACACGATGAATTTTTTCAGTATTTCACTAGCTTTCTAAATGATATTACGCTTCGGCGCATGGCGTCGTGTTGAACGTCGCCTTGAATGAACGATCATCAGATCTTTGTTAATGTCTTGAAACTGTTTACAGTCGAATTGGGCTGAATATTATGCAGTAAAATGTCACGCAGCATATAATAAAAAGAAAATCTACGCTATTTTAGTGAATATCATGAATTATCTCATTCGTGTGGATCTGAGCGTATTATTTGTCACTCGCGCAAGCGCTCGTGAAAAATAAAACTTTCAGGTCCACACTCATAATATAATTCCCGATATTCACTAAAATAGCATAGATATCCTTTATTTATTTCCATGAGAGAGCATTTCTATTTGAGTTACTCGAATTTAATTTTTCTCTTAGCCATATCATATTCCAACAAATTACTTGGTGTGGACAATGAATACCTACCCAACAGAATCAACAACGAATTGTTTCATATGCAGTTTGAAGCTGACAGTAAAGAGGACACTGGTTGACTTGATGCACACCGGATTGAAAAGATTAATCACCGTTATACAATCGTTATAAGACGTAGTTCACTAGGACGTGATTCCAGTTAGGTTCATTATCTAGAGTTTTCGTGGCGAGTAATTTCCACATAAAAAGGATGAGAAATGTAATATATGTATCAATAGAGATTGATTGTGAGTAGGCATTTATCGATGATTGATTGTGAGTGAGCCATTATCGATGATTGATTGTGAATGAGCATTTATCGATGATTGATTGTGAGTGAGCATTCATCGATGATTGATTGTGAGTGAGCATTCATCGATGATTGATTGCGAGTGAGCATTTATCGATGATTGATAGCGAGTGAGCATTTATCGATGATTGATTGTGAGTGAGCATTTATCGATGATTGATTGTGAGTGAGCATTTATCGATGATTGATTGTGAGTGAGCATTCATCGATGATTGATTGTGAGTGAGCATTTATCGATGATTGATTGTGAGCGAGCATTTGTCGATGATTGATTGAGAGTGATCATTTATCGATGATTGATTGTAAGTGAGCATTTGTCGATGATTGATTGTGAGTGAGCATTTATCGATGATTGATTGGGAGTGAGCATTCATCGATGATTGATTGTGAATGAGCATTTATCGACGATTTTTTGTGAGTTAGCATTTATCCATGATTGATTGTGAGTGACCATTTATCGACGATTGATTGCGAGTGAGCATTTATCGACGATTGATTGCGAGTGAGCATTTATCGACGATTGATTGTGAGTGAGCATTTATCGATGATTGATTGCGAGTGAGCATTTATCGATGATTGATTGTGAGTGAACATTTATCGATGATTGATTGCGAGTGAGCATTTATCGATGATTGATTGCGAGTGAGCATTTATCGATGATTGATAGCGAGTGAGCATTTATCGATGATTGATTGCGAGTGAGCATTTATCGATGATTGATTGAGAGTGATCATTTATCGATGATTGATTGTAAGTGAGCATTTATCGATGATTGATTGTGAGTGAGCATTTATCGACGATTGCTTGCGAGTGAGCCTTTATCGATGATTGATTGCGAGTGAGCATTTATCGATGATTGATTGTGAGTGAACATTTATCGACGATTGATTGCGAGTGAGCCTTTATCGATGATTGATTGCGAGTGAGCATTTATCGATGATTGATTGTGAGTGAGCATTTATCGATGATTGATTGCGAGTGAGCATTTATCGATGACTGATTGCGAGTGAGCATTTATCGATGATTGATTGCGAGTGAGCATTTATCGATGATTGATTGTAAGTGAGCATTTATCGATGATTGATTGTGAGTGAGAATTTATCGATCATTGATACACATATTTGAGGCCTCGCATTCCAATCATTATTGAACGGTTCACACACGCAAACCTACTCATATGGAGTTGTTGATCCAGTTCACCGAACTCAGATAAATAAATTGTCGACCTTATTAAATTGAACCAAAGTTAGAATGTCTCACTACAATTTTCGTCAGTAATTAATTATTGTGATAATGTTTAATTAACTCCAAACGATTGCGATGTCACCATGTCATTAATTATTGTGATAATGTTCAATTAAATCACTCCAAACGATTGCGAAGTCACCATGTAATTAATTATTGTGATAATGTTCAATTAAATCACAAACGATTGCGATGTCACCATGTCATTAATTATTGTGATAATGTTCAATTAAATCACTCCAAACGATCGCGATATCACCAGGTCATTAATTATTGTGATAATGTTCAATTAAATCACAAACGATCGCGATATCACCATGTCATTAATTATTGTGATAATGTTCAATTAAATCACTCCAAACGATTGCGAAGTCACCATGTAATTAATTATTGTGATAATGTTCAATCAAATCACAAACGATTGTGATGTCACCATGTCATTAATTATTGTGATAATGTTCAATTAAATCACTCCAAACGATCGCGATGTCACCATGTCATTAATTATTGTGATAATGTTCAATTGACTCCAAACGATTGCGATGTCACCATGTCATTAATTATTGTGATAATGTTCAATTGACTCCAAAAGATTGCGATGTCACCATGTCATTAATTTGAAAACGGAATTATAAGAATATGTCTACCCGACTCAAAATCTGTTTTGAAATGGAATAATTTTGGAGATAGCATGTAACTTATGTAAAACTTCTTTCTCCCTGATATGGCCACCTTCAGGCAACATTATTTACAATCCAGCTTGGTGGATTAAAAGAAATACCTAACCCCACTGAAAGCCCGTTTACAGTTTTACAGGGCGATTTGTCACTCCGCTACCAAATGACCGAATGGGCAATCATCTTCCATTATTTACACGTGTTTGATAAATGCAGACATAAGCACCAAACTAGAACAAAAGTTAAAGATCGATGGCCATCCATTTGTGGCTGGACACAAGTTTGTACCTTATCACTTAATTACAAAGAAGCTTTTGAGATTATCTTTGAACATTATTAGATAACCATTTGAAGTTTTAGTACACTACTCAGATTACCAATTTCAAATGTACTGCCCACACACAATGTGCAAAGAATACTGACAACCCTACAGGGCCATACCGTCAACCTAACAGGGCCATACTGACAACCCTACAGAGCCATACCGCCCACACACAATGTGCAAAGAATTAAAATAATATTTTTGAATGTGAATTTAATGATTTTAAGTTTTACGTGAACGATGCCCTTTAACATTTTTCTGACCGGCATCCAATAAAACTTTTTGGTAAGTGCGGTTAGCAAATAACATGACGAACAAGCAATAAATGAGGAGGGTCCGTAATTTGATGCAATAAACCCTACAGGGCCATACCGACAACTCCACAGGGTCATACCGACAACCCCACAGGGCCATACCGACAACCCTACGGGGCCATATCGACAACCCTACAGGGTCATACCGACAACCCAACAGGGCCATACCGACAACACTACAGGGCCATACTGACAACCCTACAGGGCCATACCGTCAACCTAACAGGGCCATACTGACAACCCTACAGAGCCATACCGGGCTGTTGCTTAAAATTAATACTGCATCCCCTTCAAGTATAAAATCATTTTATCCAATCTTTACAAACAGTATTCTATGTCATCCAATCTCTACAAACAGTATTCTATGTCATCCAATCTCTACAAACAGTATTCTATGTCATCCAGTCTCTACAAACAGTATTCTATGTCATCCAATCTCTACAAACAGTATTCTATGTCATCCAATCTCTACAAACAGTATTCTATGTCATCCAATCTCTACAAACAGTATTCTATGTCATCCAATCTCAACAAACAATATTCTATGTCATCCAATCTCTACAAACAGTATTCTATGTCATCCAATCTCTACAAACAGTATTCTATGTCATCCAATCTCTACAAACAGTATTCTATGTCATCCAATCTCTACAAACAGTATTCTATGTCATCCAGTCTCTACAAACAGTATTCTATGTCATCCAATCTCTACAAACAGTATTCTATGTCATCCAATCTCAACAAACAATATTCTATGTCATCCAATCTCAGGGTCATACTGACAACCCTACAGAGCCATACCGGGCTGTTACTTAAAGTTAGTACTGCATCCCCTTCAAGTATAAAATTATTTTATCCAATCTCTACAAACAGTATTCTATGTCATCCAATCTCTACAAACAGTATTCTATGTCATCCAATCTCTACAAACAATAGTCTATGTCATCCAATCTCTACAAACAGTATTCTATGTCATCCAATCTCTACAAACAGTATTCTATGTCATCCAATCTCTACAAACAGTATTCTATGTCATCCAATCTCTACAAACAGTATTCTATGTCATCCAGTCTCTACAAACAGTATTCTATGTCATCCAATCTCTACAAACAGTATTCTATGTCATCCAGTCTCTACAAACAATATTCTATGTCATCCAATCTCTACAAACAGTATTCTATGTCATCCAATCTCTACAAACAGTATTCTATGTCATCCAATCTCTACAAACAGTATTCTATGTCATCCAGTCTCTACAAACAGTATTCTATGTCATCCAATCTCTACAAACAGTATTCTATGTCATCCAATCTCAACAAACAATATTCTATGTCATCCAATCTCAGGGTCATACTGACAACCCTACAGAGCCATACCGGGCTGTTACTTAAAGTTAGTACTGCATCCCCTTCAAGTATAAAATTATTTTATCCAATCTCTACAAACAGTATTCTATGTCATCCAATCTCTACAAACAGTATTCTATGTCATCCAATCTCTACAAACAGTATTCTATGTCATCCAATCTCTACAAACAGTATTCAATGTCATCCAATCTCTACAAACAGTATTCTATGTCATTCAATCTCTACAAACAGTATTCTATGTCATCCAATCTCTACAAACAGTATTCTATGTCATCCAATCTCTACAAACAGTATTCTATGTCATCCAATCTCTACAAACAGTATTCTATGTCATCCAATCTCTACAAACAGTATTCTATGTCATCCAATCTCTACAAACGGTATTCTATGTCATCCAATCTCTACAAACAATATTCTATGTCATCCAATCTCTACAAACAGTATTCTATGTCATCCAATCTCTACAAACAATATTCTACGTCATCCAATCTCTACAAACAGTATTGTATGAGACAAAACAATACAATACATGAACTCTGTGTTGAAAGACTGTCTCTCTGCTGTTTGCCATGTTCACCGCCGCTAGTCATACGTTTGCCAATTCTATGATTACCTTCGCGCAGTTTGTGTCAAAAAACAAGGGTGCTGAAAATAAAAACAAAACTTGAGGAATTATCCATGACTTACAGCGTGCACATCAGTTTGATTGTATCGAATGTTATAATGAGAGCCGTTAGTCTAAAGAACATGATGCTGTACACACCGATATAGATGTTCCCGTTCGATCTCATCAAGAACATGATGCTATACATACCGATAGATATGTTCCTGTTCGATCTCATCAAGAACATGATGCTATACATACCGATAGAGATGTTCCTGTTCGATCTCATCAAGAACATGATCTCATCGCATAACGAGAGTATGATCAGAAGACAAGATTAATAGTTGAGATTGGGGAAACACTGTAGTGTGAATTTTTCCATACACTCTCACAAAACTTCTTTATTGAGAGTTTGTAATTTGACATATGATATTTCTGATAGGACAAGTTATAAAAAAATAACAGCTACCGACAGTTAAGTGTTGTCATGTTCGTGTTACGTAAAGAAGATACCATTGTTGTACATGACACCGGTTGTATTTTGCACTCAATCATACACCTAATAGTAAGGTAGAAATAGATTTTGTTTCACTCTGAGGAGGCTTCAACCAGTACTATTGTGACTTAATGATGTATATTGGGAGCTGAAATCGTTTTGGAAAGAGAGTAACTGAAAACAAATATTGATCCCCCCCCCCCCCCCCCCCCCCCCCCACACACACACACACCGCCTTCTCTGATAGAAGCGCATTGTATGTTATTGGGGGAGATTTCTGCTTCTCCGGTATGATATGGTTGTAAACAATTGGTCCAAATGTACATGCATAGGAAAATAATGTTTCAACGACTTTGTGAAATTATGGATGAGGGCGATAAAGCTGTGTCGTTTTTTATTCGAATGTAATCTCCCCGAAATCTTTGAGTTTTGTTTTTAAGTCTCGTCAAACACGACTAGCCCACAAGATTGTGAAACACATGCTGTTGAGTAATTGGAATTAATAATTATTTGCACGGGAAGCCTAACTTATGATCCCTCGTTTTGGACCAACGTCATGAACTTGTTATAATGTGATAGCATATTAGGCTATGCTTAGGATGAAAAATTAAAAAAATATATATTTGATTGGTGAGGTATGTGAGTAGCCCTGGACGTATATATTAGCTATACGATAGAGGAAGGGGCAATCAATCATCTAACGTTTGAGTACTGTGGCGTTCCAAGAAATTGTTAGAATCAAGTATTGACCTACAGGGCATGAGAGCATGTATTCCACTATAGTTAACTCATTCGACTAGTAAGAACCCTGCGTATCGCATAAGATAGATGAGTGTGTAGGGATTGATAGTTGGTGGGGGTAAGGGTGTGTAGGGACTGATAGTGGGTGGGGGTAAGGGTGTGTAGGGATTGTTAGTGAGTGGGGGTAAGTGTGTGTAGGGATTGATAGTAGGTGGGGGTAAGGGTGTGTAGGGTTTGATAGTGGGTGGGGGTAAGGGAAGGGGGTCAAAAAGCACTTTGACTAGATAGAGTTAACGTCGGGTGTAGCTAGCATTGTGTCTGTAATAGATTGTAAACGAGGCTTCCTGAAAGAATTCAAGCCAGTAAAAAACTCTTATACTATCGAGTATTCCCCCTGAACACACCCCATGTGTTATAAAGCCTCCGGGTACACAAGTCACACCCCATGTATTATAAAGCCTCCGGATACACAAGTCACACCCCATGTATTATAAAGCCTCCGGATACACAAGTCACACCCCATGTATTATAAAGCCTCCGGATACACAAGTCACACCCCTTGTATTATAAAGCCTCCGGGTACACAAGTCACACCCCTTGTATTATAAAGCCTCCGGATACACAAGTCACACCCCTTGTATTATAAAGCCTCCAGGTACACAAGTCACACCCCTTGTATTATAAAGCTTCGGGTACACAAGTCACACCCTATGTATTATAAAGCCTCCGGATACACAATTCACACCCCATATATTATAAAGCCTCCGGATACACAAGTCACACCCCATGTATTATAAAGCCTCAGGATACACAAGTCACAACCCATGTATTATAAAGCCTCCGGATACACAGGTCACACTCCATGTATTATAAAGCTTCCAGATAAACAAGTCACACCCCATGTATTATAAAGCCTCCGAGTACACAAGTCACACCCCATGGATTATAAAGCCTCGAGTATTCCCTCTGAACACACCCCATGTATTATAAAGCCTCGAGTATTCCCTCTGAACACACCCCATGTATTATAAAGCCTCCGCGGACACAAGTCACACCCCATCTATTATAAAGCCTCGAGAATTCCCTCTGATCACACCTCATGTATTATAAAGCCTCCGGGTACACAAGTCACATCCCATGTATTATAAAGCTCCGGGTACACAAGTCACACCCCCTGTATTATGAAGCCTCCGGGTACACAAGTCACACCCTTGTATTATGAAGCCTCCGGGTACACAAGTCACACCCCCTGTATTCTAAAGCTTCCGGGTACACAAGTCTCACCCCATGGATTATGAAGCATCCGTGTATACAAGTCACACCCCCTGTATTATAAAGCCTTCGGGTACGCAAGTCACACCCCATGTATTATGAAGCCTCCGGGTACACAAGTCACACCACATGTATTATGAAGCCTCCGGGTACACAAGTCACACCCCATGTATTATGAAGCCTCCGGGTTCAAAGGTCACACCCCATGTATTATGAAGCCTCCGGGTACACAAGTGTACTTTTAAAAGTCGTCCTCTTACATAACTACATATGCTCATATTAAATCGGACATGCCCTTAGAACCCACTCAGTAATGTTGGAAATCTTACAACCTCAAAGTAACCGTGTTCCTCCCATAGATTCTGATAAGGCGACATCTAGTAAACAAACTTGGCGACGAAAACACATGCCAATATAATAACCCATATTGCGCATGTACAATAAAAGCAACCGTCATCTTGACAATGACGTCACAACATGGCGGCTCACAAGTGTCACGAGGACGACCGACTAGACGCTGGTTACGTGAAAGAGACGTCGTTATCAACAACACTGTTTCGCGAGAAAATGTTCGAGAAAACATATATAAATAGATGGTTTTGAAATCGTAAAGCGAATTTCCAAAAGACATCCAACGAAGCACGGCCAATGCCGAACCACTCAACAGCGGGGGGCATACGTCGTCGCTCTCTGTCGCCTTGTGACATACTAAGATACTTACTAAAGCATACGTCGCCGCTCTCTTTCGCCTTGTAACATACTAAGCCACTTACTAAAGCATACGTCGTCGCTCTCTGTCGCCCTTGTGACATACTAAGATACTTACTAAAGCATACGTCGTCGCTCTCTTTCGCCTTGTAACATACTAAGCCACTTACTAAAGCATACGTCGTCGCTCTCTATCGCCTTGTAACATACTAAGCTACATACTAAAGCATACGTCGTCGCTCTATGTCGCCTTGTAACATACTAAGCTACTTACTAAAGCATACGTCGTCGCTCTCTGTCGCCTTATAACATACTAAGCTACTTACTAAAGCATACATCGTCGCTCTGTCGCCTTATAACATACTAAGCTACTTACTAAAGCATGCGTCGTCGCTCTCTGTCGCCTTGTAACATACTAAGCTACTTACTAAAGCATACGTCTTCGCTCTGTCTCCTTGTAACATACTAAGCTACTTACTAAAGCATACGTCGTCGCTCTGTCGCCTTGTAACATACTAAGCTACTTACTAGCATACTGTCGCCTTAGTGCTAGAATATCCTATGTCCCCTATGGGACATAGGACATTCTAGCACTCAGGCGACGATACGTCGTCGCTCGTTTTTAATGAAATGACAAAATTAGCCTAAACTTTGAAGTGTCGTAAAAACATCAATAACTGCGATAAATCGAGAAACTTGGAAATAGCTATTTTAAGCTTTATAACATAGTAAAGCGACATTATAGGTCTAAAATGGGTGAGCACAATTCCAAATGGCCAAAAAGCGGTGTGGGATGTTGAAAAGCTGGGTATTATATTTATTTATTTATTTATTTATTTATTTATTTATTTATTGGTGTTTAAGGTCACATACTTATGCACAATGGCTAATCGTGACCGTGACAGTTTTACGGGTGAAGGAAGCCGGAGTACCCGGAGAGAACCACCGAGCACCGACGAGCAGCTGTCAGCTCTCCAACATCGTAACTCTGAACTCTGCACCGCAGCACAGGCAGGGTTAGAGTGGTTGAAGACATGCGCACCATCGACGTGCAGTACGCCTCAGTACACAGCGTCATCATGCCTCCATTTAGGCAATCGGGGTGAGGTGTCTTGCCCAAGGACACAACGCGGTTGCCGCAGGTGGGGTTCGAACCGAGGACCTCTCGGCTCGCAGCCTGCACCTCTACCAACTGAGCCACCGCGTCCCAGGATATTATATAGGTACGGAGATTACTTAATCACAAGAATTGTGTTTTTACTGAAATACGTAAAATAGTCAAAATGGTGATTAGATGAAAAGCAAAAAAAAAAAAAACAAAAAAAAAAACAGCTATCTTCTATTGCTTTTAACTTTCTAAAGAAACAATATTTCAACAAATTGGATGTACTTTAAGTTTTGACCTTATGGCCTTACTCAGAGTTCGCTCCTAACGGTTGCAATTTTTAGATCACCTAAGTGAAAGTCAGCATGAACTATAGTGATCACTCATCATCGGTCGTCCGTGGACATGGTTTTTGCACCTGCCCCTCCCAAACCGCTGAACCAATTTTAGTTATATTTGAGGAGATTGCTTGTTCTGACATCGTCTTTTGGATTTTTTTAAAATTAACTTGCCCAGCCTTATAGGGAGGTGGTGGGAGAAAATCTACCAAAATTCTTTAAAAATCCTCTTTTCATGAACCAGAGGGTACAATGACTTGATATTTGGTATCAAATTTATTCAAACGAAGATCGTGGATCAATATTTGCCCTTGTAATGGGAAGGGCAAGATTTTTGACCCGGCCCGATGTTTCTATTTTCTGAACTGATGGTCCGATTTGATGCAAATTTGACTTGTGGTATTATTGAGTCATAAGAACTCAATTCATGCAAACGAAATTTCCTGTCTTCCCGTAGGAACCCCAAGAGCTAAAAATATTAATATTTCAAATGCCCTCATTTCCCAAACCACATGGAACAGACAACTGTTATTTGATATGAAGCAACCTTAGGACCAGTAGAATTGTTTGGTAAAAACATATTATCATCGGTTGTGTCAGGGTGTTTTAAAGGTGCCATCGAAAAAATGCTGAGTCAGCATATTTGCAAAATTAAAAAAAATATTTTCTCCACAACCACTAATCCGAATTATTTAGTACACATAATCCATGGGGGGGGGGGGGGGGGGATACAAGTGTGTTAAAATGAAGCTCCTTGGTTTATATTTGGGCTCAATACAGGAGCCCGAATTTTTAACTTAGTGCAATGTGGGAAAAGATCTTTAAAAATTTTCTTCTTAAATTGGGGGCCTGAATTTTAACTTAGTACAATATGAGGGAATTTCTTTAAAAATCTTCTTCAGATCCACCAATCAGAATGCTTTCATACTTGGTATACAACATCTCTTGGGGAGGTGGGGGGGGGGGGGGCACGTTCTAATTTGTTAATATCGAATTCCTGAGTTTATATTTGGACTTCCTGTGTTATCTCAAATTTTAACTTGATGCAATATTGGGGAATTTCTTTGAAATATTCTTCTTCAGATTCACCAGTTAGAATCTTTTCATATTTGGTATACAACATCTCTATGTGTGTCGAATTCAAGTCTGTACAAATCGGATCCCTGGGTTAATATTTGGGCTCCCTAAGGGAGGCAGAATTTTAACTTAGTGCAATATGAGTGAATTTCTTTAAAAGTCTTTTTCTCCAGAACCACGTCTTAGAATGTTTTGATATTTGGTATACAACATTTCTAGGGGGTGTGGGCAGATTCAAGTTTGTCTCTGAGTTAATATTTGGGCTTTTTATGGGAGCCTGAATTTTAACTTACAGCAATATGAGGGAATTTCCTTTGAAATCATCTTCTCTAGATCCACCAGTCAGAATGCTTTTGTATTTGATATACAACATCTCTAAGGTGTGGGGGGGGGGGGGGGGGGGCGGTGAAATTCAAGTTTGTTCAAATCGGGTCTCTGGGTTAATATTTGGGCCCCCTATGGTAGCCCGAATTTCAGCTTAGTGCGATATGAGGAAATTTCTTTAAATATCTTCTCCTTCAGATCCCCCGTCAGACTGCTTTCACATTTGATATACAGCATCCTGGTGGTGGAAGGGAAGGGCTCACACACCGGTTTGTTTAAGTTACGTGACTAGGTTGATATTTGGACTCCCAAGTTTTGCTTTACTGGAAATCGGGACATTATTTCTGTGGTAGAATTCCCGTACTAGAAGAAATTCATCTGGCATGGACAACAGAATTGTAAATAATTAAATAACGTCATTCCTCTGTAGTGTTAACTTGCTATAGATGCTAATTAAATCCTTCTGTAAACAACTTTAAACAACTATTGTGAGGTGAGCGCTTCAGGTCCCATGGGGCCTCTTCGTAGATATGGTTTTCGTTGGGAATAAAATTACAAAAGACTGGTACTCAAAATGAAGTTGAAACAGGCCAAGAAAATGATGTAAAATTTGCATCGGGCGCGATATTTTAACCTGAAAAATGGGTGAGCACAATTTCAACATGGACATAAAGCGGTGTGTGAAGTTGTATAGCTGTGTATTATATAGGTACGGAGATAACTGAATCACAAGAGTTGCAGTTTTACTGAAATTTGATCAAAATAGCTAAAACTTTGAAGAGACCTAAAAACGTTAGAATAACGATAATTCGAAAAACCCTAAACACATAATTTGATGAGCTCTTCAAGATACTAAAATTTCATGAAAATTAGCCGACATCTAATTTTTGTGACGTTGACATGAATTAAGTCACTCATAAATTCTAATATAACCGTTGATAATTTTCCAAGTCAGTATCTCATTGTTAGATACGTTTTTTTGCTGGAGAGGATACATGCAAAATATTAAAGAGGGTGGCTTTATACATGACCTGATATTTAAAGATAGATTAAAAAACGCTAAAACTTACTATTTTGGATAAAAGTCGGATGTGTGTAAACAAATGTCTAATTGTATAACAAGAAGTCACCATTAAAAAGTGCACGTACCAAATCTGATCACTCGAGCTTCAGCAATGTGTCTGTAGTGGGTGACGTAATATGATATGATATAGCATACTATACAATATAAATAGTATTTTGCGGATCTAGATGGATGGAGCAAAAAATATGTCGACACCAGCAAAGCTCCGGCATAACGTCGTCTGAGTGCTAGAATGTTCTATGTCCCATAGGGGACATAGAACATTCTAGCACTCAGGCGACGAATTAACTGCGGAAAACCTGGTTCGTGCTGATAGAACCTTTACTACTGACTTTGATATTCATCTGAAAAAAAATTGCAATGGATTCCCCGCCTTTTGTGATTCACGGTAATATTTGTTATGGTAGGGTTTTGCTTTGTAAAAGCATGAGATCCATCCAAAGTGATCTAAACTCTAATATTAACGGTTAATGTGCTTAGTTTCATAGGCGTTGGTATGTTGTGCTGCACTGCTCTCAGTTGTTTGGTATCAAATTTTACTGACACAAATTCATGTTATTAACTGAAAAGTTGCTTTATCTCAACGGTGATGGCATATATGTGGTGGACACAGTTAATTGTGGTTACAGACGCTTTCCAAACTAATTCTAAAAATAAAAAATAAAAAATTGTCTTTGCCATCATTTACAAATCGGAAATAACTTAAATCATATCAATCTATTAATATTATTATAAGTAACCGTAATAGAAATCCAATTCTGGATAGCCCAATAGTATTTATACCATCATTACCTATTGTACTATATATATATGAAAAGCCTATGACATAAATTTTAGCTTTATACACCAACCGTGATGAACACGCCAGCAATGGGATTTCAGTAGTAAAAATTTACACCTACAGTAGAACTACATCCACGTTGACCTTTGGTGACGTCGACCTGAATCCGAACTTGTCTAAATTTACCGCACGTCGCCTCGCGAAAAGTGAAATAAAACCGGCAATCATTTATTACGTTTTTAAATGGGTTTACCTTATGAAATGCCAAAAATTAACAAAAATGCATTGCGCCATGTTAACAAAGCATCCATAACTCGAAATAGTATGTTATTATGTTATTAAAACGAAAAGGGCTCCGTATCTTTTTCCATTTTGTTTCGGCGATAAAATTGACAGCGGAAGTACCGCCCACCGATTCTCATGTAAACAAAAACAGATTCGCACGTATGTATGTCTGCTGTTCAGTAAAATCGAGAAAAACTAATAGCTACTCTTAATAATCTGGCGACCATAGTATAAATAAAATATACCCAAAGTATCTTGGTGTACCAAATGTTCACCACGCGTGGTGAAGTGGTGTTAATTGCGCGGCAAAGGCTCTCAGTTAACACCACGAGTGGTGAACATTTGGTACACCAAGCTACTTTGGGTATATTCTATATTTCTCATGTTGAAAGACTTTACTGAGAAATCGATTGTTACACATATTTCCTATTCTCCTGTAGCGACTGGGAAATAATCTGAATCTTAAAGTAAAATATCGAATGTTCTAACAACACATTGAATCCCAAATATATCTACTGGAACTGTAGTTATATGATTTGGAACCGCTTACGTTTATTATTGCATCTATCATGACGTCGCCTGTGTGCTAGAATGTTCTATGTCTCATAGGGGACATAGAACATTCTAGCACACAGGCGATGAATTGAGTCAGCAAGTAATAATCATAATAACTCTTTGACCGATCGCTGATTTGTTACAGTTCTCACGTGAGAAGGCCTTGATCAACTCTGTGTTCCCGAATGTCTTCCTATCCCCACGCATCTTCTCTCCTTCCAACACTCGAAGACGAACTTCTTGATGGCATCCTGTGCCCCATTCTTCCCAATCTCTCCGATAAGCATACTGACCCTATATTTTATGTCACCTACCAACCGTATGTCCTTCATTCTTCCATTCCACTTCCCAGTGAATCTTATTCTATTAGACTCGTATTTTGGGCTTTCTAATATAAAGTGTCCCATGGTCTCCATTGCAACCTAAATTACACATCGGGCTCTCCTTTTCGTTGTCTTTTCTATTTTCCCAATGCACCAGTGACTGCGACCTCAGTTTGAATAGAAGTGACCCTCCCCCACCGTCATCATTTCATTGAGTAGGGTGGCTGCTAAGTGAATATGTGGTGTAGAATAATCAATATTTTCAACGTGCAGCTCCGAGAAATGATGAATATGGGATCTGCCAATTGCTGGCATTGGACTCGCATGGACGGTACCACCAAGGTTCAAGGGTTAATAAAAAATACAAAACATATATAATCGGCTACTCCAGACTGACTTTGTTGCAAACAAATACTCCTTTAACCCTTTACCGAACCTGAAAAGCAGACGACACTTGCAAAAAAAATTCTTGAATAACCAATTTTTTTCATTTTTGTCTCAAAAACATAGGTTATGACCCCTCGTTGGAACGAGCTCGACGAGCTCGTTCCAACGAGGGGTCATAACCTATGTTTTTGAGAAAAAAATGAAAAAATATTAAAAATTAATTGGCGATTTTTGAGAATAGCGCTGGGCGGTTTTGGTCGTGACATTAGGTTAAAGGGTTAAATATTTTCTGGTAATAATACCTTATCCATCTAACTCAGTTATAATACCTTATCCGTCTAACTCAATTATAATACCTTATCCGTCTAACTCAGTTATAATACCTTATCCGTCTAACTCAATTATAATACCTTCTCCATCTAACTCAATTATAATACCTTATCCATCTAACTCAATTATAACACCTTATCCGTCTAACTGAATTATAATACCGTATCCGTCTAACTCAATTATAATACCTTATCCGTCTAACTAGGAGCGCGGTGGCTCAGTAGGTAGAGGTGTAGACTGAAAGCCGAGAGGTCCTCGGTTCGAATCCCACCTGCGGCAACCGCGTTGTGTCCTTGGGGAAGACACTTCATCTCCATTGCCCGCGTGGGGGCACGGTGGCTTTGTGTACTAAGGCGTACTACACCTCGATGGTGCACTTGTCTTCAACCAATGCTAATCCGTCTAACTGAATTATAATACCGTATCCGTCTAACTCAATTATAATACCTTATAATCTAACTCAATTATAATACCTAATCCTAACTCAATTATAATACCTTATCCGTCTAACTCAATTATAATACCATATCTGTCTAACTCAATTATAATACCTTATCCGTCTAACTCAGTTATAATACCTTATCCGTCTAACTCAATTATAATACTTTATCCGTCTAACTCAATTATAATACCTTATCCATCTAACTCAATTATAATACCTCATCCGTCTAACTCAATTATAATACCTTATCCGTCTAACTCAATTATAATACCTTATCCGTCTAACTAGGAGCGCGGTGGCTCAGTAGGTAGAGGTGTAGGCTGCAAGCCGAGAGGTCCTCGGTTTGAATCCCACCTGCGGCAACCGCGTTGTGTCCTTGGGCAAGACACTTCATCTCCATTGCCCGCGTGGGGGCACGGTGGCGTTGTGTACTAAGGCGTACTACACGTTGATGGTGCACTTGCCTTCAACCAATGCTAACCCTGCTTGTGTGAAGTTGGTATGTTGGGGAGCTGACAGTTGCTCGCCGTTGCTCGGTAGTTCTCTCTGGGTACTCCGGCTTCCTCCATGTCGCCGTCATGATTAGCCATTGTGCATAAATATGTGATCTTAAACACCAATAAATAAATAAATAATATATCCGTCTAACTCAATTATAATACCATATCCGTCTAACTCAATTATAATACCTTATCCGTCTAACTCAATTATAATACCTCATCCGTCTAACTCACTTATAATACCTTATCCGTTTAACTCAATTATAATACCTTATCCGTCTAACTCAATTATAATACCTTATCCGTCCAATTCAATTATAATACCAATTGACTGTTGGAAATCGATGTACAGAAATAGTTCAAAATATCGACAACAAGGAAACGATATTCTCAGCCTTCTAATCCTAATTTATATACGTGAGATTTTATCACATGATTGTTCTAATTCTGTGTAACACCAGGCAGTAAGATAAAAATCTGCTTTAAGTGAAGGATATGAACTTTTGTCCTCTTTCGGGATAAGATTATTGTAATCGTGATCTGTTGTGACAGCAAAATACATTCTGACAATAAATGATGCGAAGAAGTCACCGGGTGCGATCTTAGGGAATTATTGAATATTTTCTATTCCAAAATACATAGGTATTTTATCATGGTGATGGTGTATTCGTGATAGCTAGCTAAACAAAATGAACTGTGCACACAGGTACAGTATTTGTTTCTTTTTTTCTATTTTTCAGCTACAGTATGTGGAAAGTGTTTATCATCACTAAATCACCCGTGGAGTGGAGATTCCACCCAAGCAATAACTGCAAATTTGTTGCAAAGCATAACAAGCACAAGCAAAGTTCCAGCCAATGTACCTCCGGGTAAAACCTGGAGGTTTCTTGGCTGAAACATTACATTGTTTTTTGTCCATATGTTCAAAATTTGAAAGAGATACTTGTGTGATCTGCTCCGCGGTTGATTTGGTTATAATCCACTCTCCACGTACTGTATATATTAATCGCAGTTTCGTAAGATCGATGGTGTCTCTTTACTAAGTTTTCTTATCGCCAGGCTATGAGCTCACTAAGTCGGCATATATCATTAAATTTTATAAGTCTGTATATTTTTTACAAATGTCCCTCTGACATGGGTACTAACAGTGCTTCATTGTTCATATATTCAATAATTCGCCGCCTGAGTGCTAGAATGTTCTATGTCCCATAGGGGAGCATCTGTACCCCATAGGGGAACGTCTATATCCCATAGGGGACATAGAACATTCTAGCACTCATGCGACGAATTTGCCAATTCATAGCCACATTTAGCCTTTTGTGAATAGCAGGTTACAAGTTGATAGATAGAGGATATGGAATGAGTGTTTTTCTCATATAATATTTATGAAACGAGTCTAAGAATCTTCCGTTTGGGCGAGCCTCTGGCGAGCCCAAACAGAAAATTCGGACGAGTTTCACAAATATTATATGAGAAAAACACTCATTTCATATTCTGTTTATCATATGACACACAAACACACAAATTAGCCACTTAGTATGACTTTTTAACCCATCACCTAACTTGCGTTGCAAACGGCACTTGGAAAAAACATCCTCGTATAACTAAAAAAAATTCATTTGTTGCTTCCAAAACATAGGTTATGACCCCTCATTGTAACGAGCTCGTTCCAATGAGGGGCCATAACCTATGTTTTGGAAGCAAAAAGTGAAAATATAAAAAAAATGAATAGCGTTTTTCTTGTAGGTAAAAAATTAATACAAGATAACCCACCCTAAATAGGACAGATAACGTAAATTCTCCCTATTGAAATTATGAAAATGTGACCCAGTTGTATTTTGTTTTGCCAATCAAATTGTCCAGTTTTGAAATTGACCAATGAAAGCTCTCAACTCCAATTATGCAAATTGTGAAAATGTGGCCCAATTGTATTTTGTTCAGTCAATCAAATTGTCTAGTTTTGAAATTGACCAATGAAATTGACGGAAGGCTTTATTTATCACTGATTAATATGAAAGCAAAATATCAAGTGTTTTAAAGTGAACAAAACGGACGAGTCATATGATAGACCCACGTATGCCTATATTTCATGCATGTATGAGTAAATACTATAAAACTTTTACAATTATATTTTCTAGAATTGTATTTTCTACCTCTTAATATAACTGACTAAAAGGAATGATTAGCACTTTAAAGAACAAAAGATTAGAAATAGCGGCAGCATATGCCTGAATTTTGTCTGGAGATTTTCTCAGATGTTTATGGGTCGATTCCTTTGAAGTCCGTGGTCCAAATCTCACACAGGCTCTAGTTTTTGAGTTCGTTCCACTTTGTCCGAACAAAGGTTTCTGTACATCAAATTGAAGATCGTTATCTCGTGGATTGGAATCCACCTGTTGCCAGGTGGCGTAGCGTCCAAACATGGAGAAATTTCAGGGAGGTAACTCCTACACCCTTCCAGATTTCGAATTTTACATAAATTCGAAAGTTGCTACCAGAGATCACCAAAATATTTTGCTAATAAACTGTGATTGATCATTCTGATTCAGAGAAAACTAGCCTACCTGACTGTACATGTTGCTTCCATGTACTTGTCCTGAACAAATCGTCTTTAGAATGTCAAATGTAAGAATAAATTGCCTTTTTTCAAACTTCACCTAATTTCAGAATGCTGGCGTGGGCATCAAGTTTGGGTTTAGTGTGCTGCCAGCATATCAAAAATAGCAGAGGTGATGTCCTTTCATGATTATATAAGATATCATACCCCGTCCACGCTGTTTAGCACATAGCTGGTGCAAACTTTCACCACCCCTTAAATTTCGAAAATTTCCAAATTTCCCCACGTTTATCAGTCACCTTCCTAAAATGGTAAAATGAAAGTTACTGTGGATCTTCTGGAACTTATTATATATCGAAATATTCATACCAATTAGAATTACAAAGAGAGTAATCGCTTGACTGGACTGGTTACGTGAAATAATTAATGAGAGGTGAGGAGCGTTGTACAAACACGAGTGCGCATTATATACCCTCGCCTCGAATGAATTATTTCACGTAACCAGTCCAGTCAAGCGATTACTCTGTTTATTACTTTTCATTATTAACGATAATTATATTATTTAACCCTTTACCTAACGTAACGGCCCAAAACGGCCAGCGCTATTCTCAAAACTCGCCAATTAATTTTCATTATTTTTCCATTTTTGTCTCGAAAACATACGTTATGACAATCATTGGAACGGGCTCGTTCCAATGAGGGGTCATAACCTATGTTTTTGAGACAAAAAATGAAAATAATAGTTATTCAAGAATTTGTTTTGCAAGTGCCGTCTGCTTTTCATGTTAGGTAAAGGGTTAAAAAAGTACCCCCTCCCACCCCCCCCCCCCCCCCAAAAAAAATGAAGTCTCCATTACACCCACGGTAAAGCGTCTTCGTTTGCGCGCACGGATACATGACACAATTGTTGATTGCATAATTCACTTGTGAAGTTATCGTTTATAATCAAACTCGGAAATCCCAGTAAATCACACTTTGGAAAGTAATAAAAATCAATTAATTATTTTTGTGTATTTGTTTTGTCCAAAATTCAACTTATTGGAATGGACATCAGTTTTGGGTTTATTGAGCTGCCAGTATACCAAACATAGCAGACGTAATATCCCTTGATGATTATACAAGAAATTATACCTATTCCCATACGGTTTGGCGCATAGCTGGTTAAAACTACCACCACTCCCTGAATTTCGAAAATTTCTGAATTTCCCACGATTACCAGTCAGCTTCCTAAAATGGTAAGATAAACAGAGGATATGGAATGAGTGTTTTTCTCTTATAATATTTATGAAACGAGTCTAAGAATTTTCCGTTTTGGCGAGCCTCTGACGCACACACGCACAAATTAGCCACTTAGTATGACTTTTTAACCCATCACCTAACTTGAGTTGCAGACGGCACTTGGAAAAAACATCCTCGTTTTACTAAAATTTTTCATTTTTTGCTTAAAAAAACATAGGTTATGATCCCTCATTGGAATGAGCTCGTCGGTCTCGTTCCAATGAGGGATCATAACCTATGTTTTGGAAGCAAAAAGTGAAAATATAAAAAAAATGAATGGCGTTTTTCTTGTAGGTAAAAGATTAATACAATATAACCCACCCTAAATAGGACAGATAACGTAAAGTCTCCCTACTGAAATCATACAATTGTCACCCAGCTGTATTTTGTTTTGCCAATCAAATTGTCCAGTTTTGAAATTGACCAATAAAAGCTCCCGACTCTAATTATGCAAACTATGAAAATGTGGCCCAGTTTTATTTTGTTCAGCCAAACAAATTGTCTAGTTTTGAAACTGACCAATGAAATTGACGGAAGACTTTATTTATCACTGAGTAATATGAAAACAAAATATCAAATGTTTTAAAGTGAACAAAACGGACGAGTCATATGATAAATGACAGTATTCATCCTCTCACGAAGTTTCAAAGTCAGAGGGTTCTCCAACTTGGGGTTGATTAAAGCTAGTAAGAGGAAACAGATTTGGAAAAGATAATTGATTTCCTTTCATCCACATTCTCGATATGTTCAAGTTCAAGGTGTAAAGCTTTGACCACAGCCCTGACCTGAAAAAAAATTGATTTTTTATTTGGCATTCTGACTGGGGGTGGGGGACGTAATTGCCAGTAACAACAGCTAGTGAGACTTTGTCACCATCTGCAGACCCATAGGTATATACCCGTTTGTATGCACTATATTTAGACTTTATTACGGCTTATTTTTTGTTTGAATTGCAGAGTTTGCCTCGGATTTTCTGGAGGAAGCTTGGTCCGAAATGATAGTAGGTTTCCTTCGATGCCATAGAGGAATATGTGCTTCACGGTTCTTTTTCATCCAATCGGATTCAAGCGTGGTAGACTCCACAGTGGATGTAGTTCTAGTGCCCAAATGAAGGAATATGTTTCTGGTATCTGTTAAAATATTCAACATTTTCAGGTCCAGGTTTAGTTTAGAAACATATTGAAGTAACACGTTATTTCTGTGCTTCTCAAGAGAAGGCTCATATGCGCCAACAAGCATCGAATCTACGGGTTATGCTCTAAAACCCCTAAGGCTAATTCTAATACCACTATTATGAATTGCATCAAGTGGTTTGAAAAACGACTTTCTCGCAGAACCGTACAAAGCACGACTGTAATTTATTCTGTGGACATAAGTACCCATTCGTGAATTACGACCAGTCCACGGCGACTGTACTGTAGTGTATATATACATCGTGGACATCTGTACCCATGCCTGGATTACGACCAGTCCACGGTGACTGTACTGTAGTATATATATACACGTCCGTGGATTACGACCAGTCCATGGCGACTGTACTGTAGTATATATACACGTCCGTGGATTACGACCAGTCCATGGCGACTGTACTGTAGTATATATACACGTCCGTGGATTACGACCAGTCCACGGTGACTGTACTGCAGTAAATATACACATCGTGGACATCAGTACCCATGCATGGATTACGACCAGTCCACGGCGACTGTACTGTAGTATATATACACATCGTGGACATCAGTACCCATGCGTAGATAACGACCAGTCCACGGCGACTGTACTGTAGTATATATACACATCGTGGACGTCAGTACACATGCGTGGATTACGACCAATCCTTGGCGACTGTACTGTAGTATATATACACATCGTGGACATCAGAACCCATGCGTGGATTACGACCAGTCCACGGCGACTGTACTGCAGTATATATACACACCGTGGATTACAAACCAGTCCACAGCGACTGTACTGTAGTATATATACACACCGTGGATAACAACCAGTCCACGGCGACTGTACTGTAGTATATATACACATCGTGGACATCAGTACACATGCGTAGATAACGACCATTGAGGGTTCTCCAACTTGGGGTTGATTAAAGCTAGTAAGAGGAAACAGATTTGGAAAAGATAATTGATTTCCTTTCATCCACGGCGACTGTACTGCAGTATATATACACACCGTGGATTACAAACCAGTCCACAGCGACTGTACTGTAGTATATATATACATCGTGGACATCACTACCCATGCGTGGATTACGACCAGTCCACGGTGACTGTACTGCAGTAAATATATACATCGTGGACATCACTACCCATGCGTGGATTACGACCAGTCCACGGAGACTGTACTGCAGTAAATATATACATCGTGGACATCAGTACCCATGCGTGGATAACGACCAGTCCACGGCCACTGTACTGCAGTATATATATACATCGTGGACATTAGTGCCCATTCTTGAATTACGACCAGTCCACGGTGACTGTACTGCAGTAAATATACACATCGTGGACATCAGTACCCATGCGTGGATTACGACCAGTCCACGGTGACTGTACTGCAGTAAATATATACATCGTGGACATCAGTACCCATGCGTGGATAACGACCAGTCCACGGCCACTGTACTGCAGTATATATATACATCGTGGACATTAGTGCCCATTCGTGAATTACGACCAGTCCACGGTGACTGTACTGCAGTAAATATACACATCGTGGACATCAGTACCCATGCGTGTATTACGACCAGTCCACGGTGACTGAACTGCAGTAAATATTTGCATCGTGGACATCAGTACCCATGCGTGGATAACGACCAGTCCACGGCCACTGTACTGCAGTATATATATACATCGTGGACATTAGTGCCCATTCGTGAATTACGACCAGTTCACGGTGACTGTACTGCAGTAAATATACACATCGTGGACATCAGTACCCCTGCGTGGATTACGACCAGTCCACGGTGACTGTACTGCAGTAAATATATACATCGTGGACATCAGTACCCATGCGTGGATAACGACCAGTCCACGGCGACTGTACTGTAGCATATATACACACCGTGGACATCGGCACCCATGCATGGATGACGATCTGTCCATGGCGACTGTACTGTAGTATATATACACATCGTGGACATCAGTACCCAAGCGTGGATTACGACCTGTCCACGGTAACTGTACTGTAGTATATATACACATCGTGGACATCGGCACCCATGCGTGGATTACGACCTGTCCATGGCTCCTGTACTGTAGTATATATACACATCGTGGACATCACTACCCAAGCGTGGATTACGACCAGTCCACGGTAACTGTACTGTAGTATGTATACACATCGTGAACATCAGTACCCATGCATGGATAACACCCAGTCCACGGCGACAGTACTGTAGTATATATACACATCGTGCACCTCAGTACCAATGCGTGGATTACGACCAGTCCACGGCGACTGTACTGTAGTATATATACACATCGTGTACATCAGTACCCATGCGTGGATTACGACCAGTCCACGGCGACTGTACTGTAGTATATATACATATCGTGCACATCAGTACCCATGCATGGATTACGACCAGCCCACGGCGACTGTACTGCAGTAAATATACACATCGTGTACATCAGTACCCATGCATGGATTACGACCAGTCCACGGCGACTGTACTGTAGTATATATACACATCGTGTACATCAGTACCCATGCATGGATTACGACCAGCCCACGGCGACTGTGCTGTATTTTGTATATACATCGTGGACAGCAGCACCAATGAGTGGAATACGACCAGTCCATAGCGACTGCACTGCTGTATATATACACATCGTTGACATCAGTGCCAATTCCAGGCTTACCACCAGTCCACAACGAATGTAATTAGTGCGTTGCTAACTTCTAGGTGTTGTACATTTGATTTATTTTCTTTGCCTCCAATTTTTGTTGTGAGTGTGCTGGTCAAGTTTTGAAACATACGTTTTCCAACAGCTTTTCTCTTTTCGTTTGATAAGTTGTTTTGTTTTTGGCCTGATTGATACGTAGTTGTCTAAATGTACTGTTGTTATTAAATTCCGTTTCAGTTTTCTTTCCTTCCATTTAGTCTGCTTGCAATATGTATAGAAGCCTGGTTTGGTGAAACGTTAAGGGTTAGCCGAGATTTTTGGAGAGGCGGTGCTTCTAATTTCACGCAACTCTTTTATAAACTATTCTACTTGTTCAGCACTGTCTACAAATTTCCCTTTTCTGAATCGTTCAGAACAAAGCGACGAGTTGGTGTCTCAAATGGCCTTTTTTTAAGTTCCATTGTCGCACTCTCTCATCATAACTGGAATGTGGTTACTGCCGCACAAGTCATCTTCAACTTTTCAAGAAAAACAAAGGAAGACTGAAGGACATGCTATTGTTAGATAAATTGAAGTGTAAGAAAAAGATTAGGTATATAGATACGTATCTAAACCATTATTGAACAATCACAAATCATATTTCGAAATAAGTTCTTCTTCTGTTTCCCTTAACCCTTTACCTAACCTGAAAAGCAGACGACACTTGCAAAAATAATTCTTGAATAACTAATTGTTTTTATTTTTTGTCTCAAAAACATAGGTTATGACCCCTCGTTGGAACGAGCGCGACGAGCTCGTTCCAACGAGAGGTCTTAACCTATGTTTTTGAGACAATAAATGAAAAAAATAATGAAAATTAATTGGCGATTTTTGAGAATAGCGCTGGCCGGTTTTGGCCGTTACGTTAGGTAAATGGTTAAGATGTTCTTTCCTGCAGGAGTCACCCAGAAGAGGGAGGCTATGTACATTAAAATATAAAATTTGGCGTACCTTTACTTATTTATGTGTCTGGCTCCGGACGGGAGCAAAGGGCCGCAACAGCACTCCTCCAACGGACACGGTTCTGGGAGATCTTCTTCAGCTCGGCCCATGTCATTCCGGCAGCTTTCATTTCAGCGTCGGTGCCAAGTCTGCCCAGGTCTTCCAACTTTTCATTTTCCTTGGGGGTTCCAGTCCAAAGCCTGCCGGGTGATGTTTGATGGAGATTTGCGCATTATGTGGCTTATCCATCCCCATTTCCTTTTCTTGATGTCTGTTTCAATTGGGGTTTGTTTCGTCCTGTCCCACAGCTCTTCATTTGAGATGACGTTTGGCCACCTGATATTCAAGATCTTGCGGAGGCACCTGTTAATAAATGTTTGGAGCTTGTGGCTGTTGGTTTTAGTTGTGCGCCATGTTTCGGAGCCGTGCAGAAGGTCTGACTTGACATTTGTGTTAAATGTTCTGATCTTGTTGTAGACTGAGAATGCTGAAGATCGCCAGATAGGTTGCAGAGTTCTAAAGGCGTGCCTGCTTTTGTTGATGCAGCTCTTGATGTCATCATCTGTTCCGCCATCCTTGCTTACTATGCTGCCCAATTAGGTGATTTTTTCTACTTCCACGATCTCCTCTTGCTGTAGTCGGACTGGGTCTTGTTGTATGTTGTTTACTCGCAAGACCTCTGTCTTCCCTGTTTTGATCCTCAGGCCGGTCTTCTCAGCTTCTACAGCAACGCGTTCTAGCTTTTCTTGAGCATGTCGTTGTCTGTGGGAGAGGATTCTTGTTAGGACTTTGCCAGGTATAGACAGCAACATTATCCCTCTCCAGTTGTTACATGATGACAGGTCACCCTTCTTTGGTAGTTTCACTAGGAAGCCTTTCTAGCAGTCTTCCGATACTGCTTCTGTCTCCCAGATCTTTACTAGCAGTGGGTGTAACATGTCCGTAGAGGTCTGGACGTCCGCCTTCAGGGCTTCTGGTGGTATGCCGTCTGGACCTGCTGCCTTGCCAGACTTGAGGGACTTGATAGCTTTCATGATCTCTAGCTTCGTTGGTGAGTTAGTATGGACATCCAGTAGTTGTGTTGTCGGTGGTATGTCTGCGGGGACTGATGGTGGCGGACTGTTTAAGATCTCGAAATGTTCTGCCCATCTCGCTCTTTGTTCTAATTCTCCCGCTATGGGTTCACCGTTTTTGTTTCTGACTGGTCGACTGGTGTTGCTCATTTTTCCTGACAGCACTCTTATGATTTCATAGAGTCTCTTCATGTCTCTCTTTCCAGCTGCAGTCTCTGCTTCGTCTGTGAGTTTATGGATGAAGCTGCGTTTGTCTTGTCTCGCACTCTGCTTGACTTGTCTATTGCTCTCCCATAGTCCAGGCACATTAGACATAAAAAATGAGAAAGTAAGGAAAAAAATCGGAGAAAGCTGATTTTTTTATATGTTTCCGGGACACAGATTGCGGATAAAGTGTGAAAAGTCCCCGCGAATCCGAGTTGAGCTTTTTTAGTTATAGCGTTTTTTTGATGAAAAAAAAGATTTAAAAAAAAATTCGACCCAGCTCCATATTTCTCATTCTTATTCGCCTTAGTAGGGTGAGAATCATAAATATCGTGCTGAATTATATTGAGAATACATATCCCCAACAGGAAATGCCAACTTTGTACCAATCCTCACACTCAATGGTGAAATATTCACGAAAATGTTCAAAATTACGAAAAAAAATTTATTGTTTTCATACACACAACGGTACACAACGTCCATTAAATCAACTCTACGACTACTTTTGGAGTTAAATTATATATCAAAAATTGCAGAAAAGCAGTGGCTTTATAATGATATATAACAATAGTCATTTATTCCATAATGAACTGGTGAAACGTGTGAAATATTAACCATACCCCCTAAACTCAAATTCAAACGGCATCGACTTTTCTCATTCAAATACCGTATTATAGCATCATTGTTCCAACCACTTTATATCAAAGCAGTGGAGATTGTGTCTTCGTCAGGTAATTTGCCAAAGGTTTCGTTAGACTCGGCGGCTTCCATATGATTATGTCATATTTAGGGGCAATTGGTTCGATCATGGCTGGTAGCGGCTTGGATGAACTTTGGGGGACTGTTTATGCTGGTGGGTCAATCCATCATTTGATCAGTGGTCATGCATATTCAAGAGCAGTTCGTGCCCATTTGCTAACACAAATTGCCATTACAAAACTTGTGTTTGAAGAAAGCCGAACACTAGATAACATAGACTGCACAGAAGTCAATGAAATATTCTGTGGACTTGCCAGAGGTGACTGTACAACAGCTGACGCTGTCAATCAAGAAAGTGTCAACCATCTACTGTCAAAATTACACGAACTGCTCCAGAATGCGTCCGTAGTCGCACAGGAAAGCTTTGGGTACAATACTACGAGCAAATAGGTCTTCTCCAGTTGTTCTTGAGAGCAGAGCGCACAGGCGACTGGGAACTCCACACATATTGTGTTCGCAATATGATTCCAGTATTTCACGCAGGTGGTCAGTTTGCATACGCAAAAAGTTCTCATCTCTATTTGCAGCAGATGAATGAGCTAACAGAAATAATGCAACAGGATGATTTGAAGTTGTTCACTGAGAAAGGTTACTTTACCATAAGGCGCTCAGATAAATTCTGGGACGGGATATATTCTGATCAGACCATAGAGCAGTGTTTAATGAGAATGTTCAAGCTCCCTGGTGGTCTCACACATGGTAGGGGAATAACCGATAGCACTGTTGCGAAATGGGTACATGGACTACCTCTTTGCCTTCCGATATGTAATGCTCTCGAAAATTTTGTTCATGTTCACACTGGTCATGGCGAACAACATCGGGATCTCCGTCAAAGTTCACAATTGACTGATGCCAATGATATCACCAAATTATTGAACTGGCTCAGAGTGCATTCCCCCTTTCAGAATAGAGATCCACTACAATTAGTCTCTATAGCGACCGGGCTTGTGGCCGACGAAACTGTGAACTGTGACCAAGTTCGCAAAATTGGTGAATGTTGCGTATCGAATGTTGTAAGCAAAACGTTCAACAGCATCAAACTACCACGTGTTGACACTGTGAAGTCTTTCGCATCGATGGCAAATAGCATCAAAGTCCGTGGAAGTAAGGTAGTGATTGACCCCACAATTCTGTTCAACCGCATCACATGTGTTATTCAGTCACAAGCAGAGATGGAAGAGTATCTCAAATATGAACTCGCCCCGAAACCACCAGCATTGTTTGATTCTGCTGGAATGAGGAAGACACAGAAAAGCACGTTCGGTAAGATCCTCAAAACATACGGTTCCGAGCAAACTAAAATCCCAGAACATTCTCTGTTTGTTGTAGATGGTGGATTTTTATTGAGGGCAGTTGTATGGCCTAAACAGTCGTCATATAAGGACATATGTACATCATATTCCAATTATCTAGTGAGACATTTTGGGGCGAACGTCGTGGTTGTTTTTGATGGTAATGCTTGTACAATGTCGACAAAGGGCATGGAACAAGCCCGTAGATCTAAAGACAGGTATTCCATTGATATCAATATCTCACCCGAGTTACCAGCCACCACACCCCAATCCGATTTCCTTGCAAATGCCAAGAACAAAACCCAACTGATCGATCTTCTAATGCAGGAGCTATCTGCTATCAATATTCAGTCCAAGCAGGCCGAGGCTGATGCTGATGTACTGATAGCCGAAACTGCACTTGACATCGCTCAAGATGACAACAATGTTGTCGTTGTGGGAACAGACACAGACTTGTTAGTCATTCTTACCTCTCGAGTTCAGCGGGATGTAATATTCACATGATGTATTCCATTACCCCAAACTTACTAGTTTCAGTTAGTGAAATAGCAACCAAAATGGGTGACCATAGAAGCAACCTCCTTGTAGCACATTCTATAAGTGGTTGTGGCACTACTTCTGCACTCTTTCGAGTTGGTAAGAAGAAAGTATTCAGTACAATTGTCTCCGATGTTACTAGCGACTCACAACAGTATGTCAACACAATTTTGGCGGATGACAGTACACCAAGTGCAGTAGCCGCTGCCGGGGAACAACTTCTCCTGATCTTATACGGGAGTAAAACTGTTTCCTCTCTCGACCAATATAGATATGTCACTTACAAGCGTTATGTAGCAAAATCTAAACTGAATAAACCCATCGACCTAGCCTCACTCCCACCAAGCAGCGATGCTGCACAACAACATGTCTACAGATGTTATCTCCAGGTCCAACAATGGCTGGGCACTTCGCTTCCTCCGACGGATTGGGGGTGGTCGCTAGACAATGGACTTCTTGTACCGACTGCAGCCACAAAGCCATGTGCCCCCGATAACCTACTGAATCTGATCAGTTGTGGTTGCAAGAGTGCTTGTACAAAAAGGTGTGGGTGTAAGAAGGTAGGACTCTCTTGCTCAGGTTTGTGTAATTGCAGTTCGGATTCTTGTAACAACCACAGAAACACTGTCCTGTCGGAAATTTCTGAGTTAGATGAATAATATGTATATAGGTCATGTCATTTCTGTATATAGCGTTGATAATAGTCAATGTAACTTAATCCATGTTGATTGATTTGTACATTCTGTAAATATTATTTATTGATTTTTGTACATTCTGTAAATATTATTTATTGATCTAATGCTGCCAGACACAGACGTGTCTATTCGGTCCCAAGCCCGAAAATAGTTGAGTTCTCATGCTGACGAATTTTATGCCAAAAGGGGAACTCGGCCAGAAGCAGAGGGGGTCTTCCATAATGTCTATTTTGTCAGCAATGATAAAAGTCTTCAAATGGTGGTGGATTTTTTATCGTCTGTCCAACTAACATCCCGTTCTGTACTACGACCCTTTGGGCAAATCCGTTAGGAAAATCGTCATTTTTTTGCGTAAATCCGATACTTTTTTGTGAATTTTCAATAATTTTTCGCAGACATTGTCACAGAATGCACATTTTCCTCTAGGTAAATGTATATTAGACATTATGTAGCTCGAAATACGCGTAAACAAAAAATACAGTTGGATCAATTCGAGGTTACAAAGTTCGTTCGATTTTTTTTTGATTTTTTTCAAACGCGTTTTCGAAAAAAGGCTGTAGAAAAAAAAGCTCAACTGGGATTTTAGGGGACTTTTGTCTAATCGTTCAGTGACATGTACTCGACATTCCCTGAAAAAATCAGCTTTCTCCGATTTTTTTCCCTAGTGAAACCTAATGTTCTTGGGCTACCAGTATAATGCATGTAGTTCTTGTTTCTGCTCTTGATTCTGGGTTTGGTTGACCTTTTAGCTGTTTCCTTTCTGTGATGAGGTTCCATGTGTCGGTTGACAGCCAATCCTTGTGTTTCGATGTTTTCCTTCCCAGTATCTCTTTGCATGTTGATGTCCAGGTGTTGCACAGTCCATGTCAATGATCTCCCACCGTCTCTTCAGGCAGTCCTTCTAGGGCACTGAACTTGTTTTTCAGTTCTACTTTGAATTCGTTCACTTTCTCGTCGTTATTCAAGCTGTGCACATTATATTTGTAAGATGGTCTGACCGCCTGGTCTTTCTAGGCCTTGAGTTGGGTCTGTAACACTGCTACCACGAGGTGATGGTCTGAGGCTGCATCCGTTCTTCGTCTCACTTTGACATCATGCTGACTTCTGCGCCACTTTCTGTCCATGGTGATGTGATCAATTTGGTTTTCTGTTTTCCCATCTGGAGAAATCCAAGTTGTCTTGTGGATCTTCCTGTGAGAGAAGACTGTGCCTCCAATGAACAGGTCATTAAAAGAGCAGAAGTCTGTAAAAAGTTCTCCGTTTTCATTTTGTTCTCCCACGCCATGTTTGTCCATGATCAGTTCTTTCTCTGTGTTGTCTGCACCCACCTTGGAATTAATGTCTCCCATGACGTAACCGTTGCAGCGTGTCAGCGTGCAAATTTGTTTGGAAAGAAAGATCGCCGCCTCGCCCTTCGTACGAAGTATAATGCCTGAAAACAAAATTATCTTGAGTGTCAGGTTTCTGTAATAGTGGTTCCAGCACGCAAAAAGCGTTCATTAAAATTCTATTAAAAACCTCGGCCATTCAATTGTATTATATTGTGTTTGGTCGTATTATCAATATTTAGTTGGAGATTTAGAAAGTAGACGTATTGGCGAAATATCCCCGTTAGATTGCTTGGATGATTTATTTCTAGGGTACCTATGTTACGATGAGTTCAGACGTTTTGTTGATGCACTCATTTGTCTCTGTCCTGTATTATATGTTAATCCTATCCCATTTTGTTTTATCTCTGTCCTGTATTATAAGTTAATCATATTCTCTTTTGTTTTATTCCTGTCCTGTATTATATGTTAATCCTACCCTCTGTTCTTTTTCAAAAACCCCCTCCCAAAAAAAAATGTTCCTACACACTACATGGCCACCACCCCCTTACTAGGACCACAAGACCTGGTGGCGACGATGCACGTTGTGGTATTGGTATGTACATCAAAGAGAATATAGCTTTTAAGATTCGTCGGGATCTCTCAGTCTTTATACCACATGTCATCGAATCCCTGTTCGTTGAAATCAACTACAAGTCTAAATTGCTTGGGGTAATATAAAGACCCAACACGCAACCTAAAGCAGACATTGATCTGTGTCTGGCCAAACTAAACGAAATAATTGACAAAATAAATCACGAGAACAAAAAAGCATACATAATGGAGGACTTTAACATTGACCACTTGAAATTGGGTGTCCATTATAAGACCGACATTTATTTACATACAATGATGAGCCAAGGCTTTTTACCACATATCAATAAGCCGACTAGAGTAACGCAGCACTCCGCTATATTAATCGATCATATGTTTACAAACAACATTCTATCAACATCCCTGTCCGACATAATCATCACAGACATTTTAGATCACTTCGCCACCTTTCACGTTGAAAGAGACCAGAAAACTTATGACACTCCACCAAAAACCGCAAAGCGTAAATTTAATCCAGACAGTATAGCTAACTTTAAAACAATTTTGACTGAAAGTGACTTTTCCCCCGTGCTCGAGATTAACTGTCCGAATGTTGCATACAACCTTTTTATGGACATATACCAATCTGCTTTCGAGAAGGCCTTTCCTCTAAAAATATTCGGTTAAGAAAAAAGTTCGTAAAACGAAATCCCTGGTTGACGAAGGGGCTCTTAACCTCATCAAATAATAAATCTAAATTTTATAACAAAAAACTGAGATACCCAAATAAGCAGAATATTAGAAAATATAAAAACTACTGTAAAATATTTAACAAAAGTGAAAAACAAAGTAAAGCAATGTACTACTCTAACACACTATCAGAAAATACAGGTATTTTACGCAGAAGGTGGCAAATTATTAATGACGCCCTACTTAGAACAAACCATGCAGTCATTTTGCCATAATCATTAGTAATAGGTAATAATAAAGAAATAGATGATCCAGCGGAAATAGCACAGGAATTCAACGACTTTTTCGCGAGTATAGGGAAACGTACTAGCGAACAAATAAATGTATCCCAGAAAAATGTTCTGGACTTCATGGACAGTAATGAACCAAACAGTTTTTTCATAACGCCAACAAATGAATACGAGTTATTTTCTGTTATTAACTCTTTACCCAACGAATCGCCCGTATCCACCCGCGTAATATGCAAATTCAGCAGCTGAAAACATATTATTTTTCAAAAAATTTCAGCAAAACCATATCACGTGACCCCTCGTTGGAACGAGGTCATCGAGCTCGTTCCAACGAGGGGGTCACATGATATGGTTTTGTTGAAATTTTTTGAAAAATTTTAAAAAATGATACTTAAAATAATAAATTTTGATATCATCTGCGTTGGATAAAAGGTTAATTCTCTTAAGTCTAAAAACAGTGAAGATTGTGACGGCATCACTACTAACCTCATCAAACACTCAATTAATGTAATAGCTCATCCTCTGGCACACATCATTAATATATCATTTGTCCGCGGTATTGTAGGATGAAGATAGCAAGAGTTATTCCGATTTTTAAAAGTGGATACGAGCACGTATTTAATAATTATAGACCGATAAGTATTTTACCAGGCTTTCTAAAGTATTAGAAAAGCTCATGTGCAACAGAATCACGAAATACCTAGAAACGTCCCTTATCTTATATCACCATTAATACGGATTTCGGAAAAAGCATTCTACCATACATTTAGTAATGGAACTACTGAAAATTATAGGTTCTGAAAATAACAAGGAAAGTAAAAACAACACACTAGCAGCATTTTCTGAACCTCTCCAAGGCATTCGACACAATAAACCACAACATATTGATAACAAAAATGGAAAAGAAAAGTATGGATTCAGAGGCATCAGTAACAATTGGTTTAAAAGCTACCTCTTGAATAGATCGCAATATGTTCAATATGGCGAACAAAAGTCTGAACTCACCGAATTAGCATGTGGTGTCCCACAGGGTTCAGTTCTTGGTACGGCATTCAAATATGGGGGGAACTCAAGAGGAATCTATAAAATACTAAGAATACAGAAACGTTCACTTCGAATATTAAACAACAAAAAGTATAATTCCCATGCAGACCCATTGTTCATAAAATATAAAATATTGAAGGTCACCGACTTGTACAAATTACATGCCTGTCAACTTATGTTTGATTCGAAAAATGGAAAACTTCCAGAATCTTTCGAACATTATTTTACTTCCCCAATCTATCTATCACACATGTGTACAAGGCAATCGGGAGTAGTACGTATCAACAAAATCCAAACAAAGGCTTTAGATAGGCTGCCCTCATATGGCTTTCCGAAAATCTGGAACGAACTGGACCCTAAAGTGTGAAACATAGAAAATAGAAAATAATTTAAAGAGAAGTTAAGAACAAAACTGCTGTCCTCATATCAAGAAAGCTATCAGTGTGACAACCCATACTGTCCGGACTGTTACACTCCACAGTAAGGGTTGCCACACCGATAATCTAGATAACCTAAATAACTTAAGTGTCCCAAAATGTCGACACATCGAGGACTTATGTATAATATTGTGTCCATTATGGTTTTCTTGACTGATGAACAATACTTGAACCGTGTCATATTTGTTTTCAAAATTTAACCTCAACCCAGTTTGGTAACCATAATAATACCAGATTAGCACGGAGGGGTCGGGATACCCACTATCACATTCACCATTAGCCACCTGTTTGAACCCAGAAACTCGTCCATCTACAGAAATAGATTAATGGGGTACGCAGCCGTGTCAAAGTTGCAGTTCTACTAGCTACTCACAAGTATCCATACTAGTAGATCTTTCTATCAAAGATTAGTTCGCAGAGCACGTAGTCAGTGTTGGAGTTAAATGTATTACGGGAGAGACAGATAGACAGCCAATCTGGCTATGTCATCTCCCAACGGTATAGATTGATTATCATTTTCTAGTTATCTATATGTATTTTATAGTCAAATATGTAACTGCCTGTAAACTATACCGTCAAATAAAATATCTATCAATCTATCTATCTGCAAAATATGATAGGATTAACATATAATACAGGATAGAGACAAAGCAAAATAGGATAGGATTAACATACTATACAGGGCAGAGACATACAAAATCAGATGAGATTAACATATAATACAGGACAGAGACTTACAAGATAGGATAGGATTAACATATAATACAGGACAGAGACATACAAGATAGGATAGGATTAACATATAATACAGGACAGAGACATACAAGATAGGATAGGATTAACATATAATACAGGACAGAGACATACAAAATGGGATAGGATTAACATTTAATATACGACAGAGACAAAAGAAAATAGGATATTATTAACATATATGACAGGACTGATCCAAAACAAAATCGGTTAGGATGAACATATAATACATGTCAGTGACAAAGAAAATTGGATAGGATTAACACATAATACAGAACAGAGACAAAACAAAATGGGATAGGATTAACTTGTAATACAGGAGAGAGACAAAGCAAAATAGGATAGGATTAACATAGAATACAGGACATAGAGGAAACAAAATGGGATAGGATTAACTTGGAACAGAGGAGAGGAGAGAGAAACAAAACGGGATAGGATTAACATATAATGCAGGACATACAAGGCGCGAAATTGGATAGGATTAAGATGTAATACAGGGCAGAGACAAAAAAGGAGAGGATTAACATATAATAGAGGTTAGTGGCTAAGCAAAATAGAATCAGCTTAACATAGGAGATGATTAACATTTAATACAGGACTGTGACAAAGCAAAATAGGATAGGATTAACATATAATATAGGACTGTGAAAACCAAAATAAGATAGGATTAACATATAATACATGACCGAGAGAAAACAAAATAGAATAGGATTTACATATAATACGGGACAGAGTGAAAACAAAATCTGATTGGATTAACATATAAAACAGGACAGAGACCAAAAAGATAAGATAAACATGTAATACAGGTCAGAGACAAAACAAAGTTAATTAGCACATAATACATGACAGAGTAGAACCAACATGTAATACAGGACAGGGAGAAAAAATAGATAGGATTAACTGTAATAAAAGACAGAGGCAAAATAAATAGAGACCGGACTAACATATAATACAGGACAAAGACAAAACAAAATGGGATAGATTTAATATATAATGCAGGTCAAAGACAACCAAATGGGATAGGATTAACATATAATTCAGGGCAGAGACAAAACAAAATGAGATAGGATTAACATATAATACAGGGCAGAGACAAAACAAAATGAGATAGGATTAACATATAATACAGCGCAGAGACAAAACAAAATGGGATAGGATTAACATATAATACAGGACAGAAGCAAAACAAAAGAGAATATGATTAACTTATGATACAGGGCAGAGATAAAACAAACTGGGATAGGATTAACTTGTCATACTAGAGGGAGACAAAAGAAAAGTGGATATGATTAACACAATCAAGGGATGTTGATAGAATGTTGTTTGTAAACATATGATCGATTAATGTAGCGGAGTGCTGCGTTACTCTAGTCGGCTTATTGATATGTGGTAAAAAGCCTTGGCTAATCATTGTATGTAAATAAATGTCGGTCTTATAATGGACACCCAATTTCAAGTGGTCAATGTTAAAGTCCTCCATTATGTATGCTTTTTTGTTCTCGTGATTTATTTTGTCAATTATTTCGTTTAGTTTGGCCAGACACAGATCAATGTCTGCTTTAGGTTGCGTGTTGGGTCTTTATATTACCCCAAGCAATTTAGACTTGTAGTTGATTTCAACGAACAGGGATTCGATGACATGTGGTATAAAGACTGAGAGATCCCGACGAATCTTAAAAGCTATATTCTCTTTGATGTACATACCAATACCACAACGTGCATCGTCGCCACCAGGTCTTGTGGTCCTAGTAAGGGGGTGGTGGCCATGTAGTGTGTAGGAACATTTTTTTTTGGGAGGGGGTTTTTGAATATTTCTGCCATGCCTGTAATATCAAAATGGTTTTGAGAACCTTGTGTTTTGGACTGCAACTCATTAAAAGAATCCTAATGAACCATGAAACTTTGGCAGTTTAGGCGAAGAATCGAAAACTCTTCTTGCTGGAGATTAAACTTAGGGGGCATATCGTCAGGTAGATAATATTTACAATTGTTTGTGAGAACCTCTGAGGGCAAATCATTGTTAGCTGGTGTCTCACGCACCCTATCATTTAAAATCGATTTTAAGTCCTAGTTCAGATTTTTCTGGATCTCATCCAATGAAATATTAAAATATTATCTGACGACATTACAACAAGGTGGGGGGGGGGGGGGGGTCGCCAAGTCGAAGTTGCACGTTCATAGGAGAATGCATTTGTAGATGATTGTACACAAACATAAATACAATTCTATATGATACGCGCAGAGTCATGCGTAGTGTAGGAATGGTTAAATGTATAGAAAAGAGTAAATGCAAAAACATAAACAGGAACATATATACAATTTCATGTTATTAATTATCTAATATAAGACTTTGGAGGAGAAGAATAGTTTAGTAAAGGTGATGAGATATCTGTCTAGAACAGGGGTCAACTGAATGAACAGATGGATGTTACGTAAGTTCTATGATTTCTTACGAAACCCGTTCAATCACTGATTCAATCACTCCCCCATTCACCCACCCATTCACCCACTCATCCACTACTGTCGATCTATCCAGACATCCATTCACCCACCCATTCACCCACTCATCCACAACGGTCGATCTATCCATGCATCCTCCATCCACCCATTCACCCACTCATCCACAACTGTCGATTTATCCATACATCCATTCACCCACCCATTCACCCACTCATCCACAACTGTCGATCTATCCATACATCCTCCATCCACCCATTCACCCACTCATCCACAACTGTCGATCTATCCATACATCCTCCATCCACCCATTCACCCACTCATTCACAACTGTCGATCTATCAATACATCCATTCACCCACTCATCCACAACTGTCGATCTATCCAGACATGCATTCACCCACCCATCCACAACTGTCGATCTATCCAGACATCAATTAACCCACCCATCCACAACTGTCGATCTATCCAGACATCCATTCACCCACCCATCCACAACTGTCGATCTATCCAGACATCCATTCACCCACCCATCCACAACTGTCGATCTATGCAGACATCCACCACCCACCCATCCACAACTGTCGATCTATCCAGACATCCATTCACCCACCCATCCACAACTGTCGATCTATCAAGACACCCATTCACCCACCCATCCACAACTGTCGATCTATCCAGACATCCATTCACCCACCCATCCACTACTGTCGATCTATCCATACATCCTCCATCCACCCATTCACCCATTCATCCACAACTGTCGATCAATCCATACATCCTTCATCCACCCATTCACCCACAACTGTCGAACTGTTTTTACGTTTTATCGGAGCATTCGTTAAATGAAAATGGAAAAAGGAAGGAGTTTCTTTGCGGGGAAGGAAGGGGGATGCACCGACACTTTCAGTAACCATGGTCGATGAATAAACATAGATATAAACACATCTGTTTATATGTTTGCTCATTGATATTCGGGCTCATTATCGTCATCCTTGACTCAACAGACCTACAAACGAGCAAGAAGGTCAAATAGCCCGAGTTTTACAATTAAATTCACCACTTTCAGAACATTTTGTCGAGTAATGACTGGAAGTTACGGCTCCAGGCATTTCCGATTTTCATTTATTCACTCCTTAGCTCTGACAAGACTGCAGACGGGTATAAAATCGGGTTTAGACAGCCGTGGTTTTGCAGGAACAAGGATTGTACGTTGAAAATAATAACTGGACTAACCCTAAATAATTGGTACGGATTCATCCAATTGCTGTCAAAAATTGGATATGGAAGATACCAACAGGATTCAATGGGTTTAGGATGTTAGTCAGGTTTTCGAATTGCTGGAAAAAGAGTTTGGGAAACATGACAGGATCAGCTCATCATATGGGTTGGGCAGATATTCTGTTTGAGGTAAACAAGAAAGAACAATTTTAAATGGATCAAGTAACAAACAACACCTCTGGGTCGTACGTGTATCGAAAGTTTTTGAAGCCAAGAGGAATATTGTAATAACGCTACCTACCGCTCTGGGCATTTCCTCGTATGCCTACACCGCATTGTAGTGAATATTAAGTACAGTACATTATATACTCACAAAGCATAAACATGTTTGAAAATGACTCCACGCAGAGTGAAGATAAGTATACTAAAGGTACCAACAGCGATGGACATTTGCAGCGCTCTGTGCGTTTGTGCCCATGTGCGTTGTGTGAGCAAGCCCCCCCCCCCCCCCCCCCGCCAGCCCTCGAATGCGTACCCCAAAAAGGTGCACACAAAAAGTATACACCCCCACGCAAACGCACAACACTCCGCTTGTGTTTGTGTAGACCTTTGTATTCTGCGGATATAGTGTGCACAACACAATATTGAAAATATTGTATACAGTATTCTATTCACTTAGAAATCGTAAACAGCTTTAAGAATATTTCTAAGCAAACTGAAAAAAGTATACATATCAAAGCTACCTTCGAAAGTGGACTTCTGCAACTGTCTGTGTGCTCGCTTACGTGTGAGTCCGTGCGCGCGTGGGCGTGTGCAAGCACACACACCCACGCACACTTTAACGTACAACAGAATGAATATCGAAATAGCAAAAATGTTAAAAAATGAATTCAATTTTACCAATGCTAAATTAAATGAACCTTTGAATCTTCGACCTGTCATCGCCTATAAGAAAAACAAAAGCTTGCGTAACATCCTTGTAAGGACTAAATTAGAGCCCATCAATGAATAACATCAATTTTTGCCAGTCAGTTTGACCAGTTCCTAAGCTCATCACTTAGTTTAAATCAATTTTATGTACTTTTTTGTCATGTTTGAAACCAATCAGGGTTCAGTAAATGAAAGCAATTTTTCGGCGGCATATTAAAAGGAAAAAAAACGTTTCAGTAGGAAATGTCTGTGCCAGTGCGATTTTTTAACCTCAAACACACACAGATGATAGCATCCCATTTCTGAAAAATAATATTATATACATACATATCATAACCACAGTAGAACTGTACTATATTATTTTTCTCTCTGTAGTGTATTATATGTTCCTATCTCATTTTGTTTTGTTTCTGGCCTGTATTATATGTTATTCGTATCCCATTTTGTTTTATATCTGTGCTCTATTATATGTTGATCCTATCTTGTTTTGTTTTGTCTCTCTGTTCTATTATATGTTAATTCTTTTCTGTTTTTTCTCATTGCTCTGTATTATATTATTTTTTTCTCTGTAGTGTATTTTTGTTCCTACCTCATTTTGTTTTGTTTCTGTCCTGTATTATATGTTATTTCGATCTCATTTTCTTTGACTCCGTCCTGTACTATATGTTAATCCTATCCAATTTTGTCTTGTCTCTGTCCTGTATTATATGACAATCCTATCCAATTTTGTCTGGTCTCTGTCCTGTATAATATGTTAAACCTATCAAATTTTGTATTGTCTCTGTCCTGTATTATATGTTAATCCTATCCAATTTTGTCTTGTCTCTGTCCTGTATTATATGTTAATCCTATCCAATTTTGTCTTGTCTCTGTTCTGTATTATATGTTAATCCTATCCCATTTTTATTGACCTTCATTATATATTAAATCTATCCCATTTTGTTTTGTCTCTGCCCTGCATTATATGTTAATCCTATCCAATTTTCTTTTGTCTCTGGCCTGTATTATATTTTAATCCTATCCAATTCTGTCTTGTCTCTGTCCTGTATTATATGTCAGTACTATCCAATTTCGTTTTGTGTCTGTCCTGTATTATATGTTAATCCTATCCCATTTTCGTTGTCTTTGACCTGCATTATATATTAAATCTATCCTATTTTGTTTTTTTCTCTGCCCTGTATTATATGTTAGTCTTATCCAATTTTGTTTTGTCTCTGCCCTGTATTATATGTTAATCCCATCCAATTTTGTCTTGTGTCTGTCCTGTATTATATGTTAATCCTATCCCATTTTGTTTGGTTTCAGTACTCTATTCCAAATTAATCCTATCCCATTTTGTTTCCTCTATGTCGAGTAATATATATTTATCCTATCCTATATGTTAATCCTATCCCAATGTGTATGTCTCTGTCTTGTATTACATTTTAATCCTATCAGATTTTGTTTGTCTCTGTCCCGTATAGTATGTTAATTATATTTCATTTTGTTTTGTCTCTGCCCCGTTTTGTATGTTAATCTTATTCCATTTTTTTTGTCTCCTATTTTCTTTGTCTCTGTCCTGTATTACATGCTTATCCTACCACATTCCTTTTCCTGTATGCCCTGTATTCTATGTTAATTGTATCCCATTTTGTTTGTTTCTGTCCTGTATCATATGTTATTCCTATCCTGTTTTGTTCTGTCTCTGCCCTGTTTTCTATGTTAATTCTATCCTCTGTTGTCCTGTCTCTGTTTTGTATTCCACATTAATCCTATCTCATTTTGTTTTGTTTCTGGCCTGTATTATATGTTATTCGTTTCCCATTTTGTTTTATATCTGTGCTCTATTATATGTTAATCCTATCTTGTTTTGTTTTGTCTCTCTCTTCAGTTATATGTTAATTCTTTTCTGGTTTTTTTCTTTGCTCTGTATTATATTATTTTTTCTCTCTGTACTGTATTATATGTTTTGTTTCTGCCCTGTATTATATGTTCTTTCTGTCTCATTTTGTTTGTCTCCGTCCTCTATTATATGTTAATCCTATCCAATTTTGTCTTGTCTCTGTCCTCTATTATATATTAATCCTATCCAATTTTGTTTTGTCTCTGTCCTGTGTTATATGTTAATCCTATCCGATTTTGTTTTGTTTTAGTCCTCTATTATATGTTAATCCTATCCCATTTTGTATGTTTCTGTCCTATATTATATGTTAATCCTATCCCATTTTGTATTTTGTTTTTTTCTCTGCCCTGCATTATATGTTAGTCTTATCCAATTTTGTTTTGTCTCTGCCCTGTATTATATGTTAATCCCATCCAATTTTGTCTTGTGTCTGTCCTGTATTATATGTTAATCCTATCCCATTTTGTTTGGTTTCAGTACTCTATTCCAAATTAATCCTATCCCATTTTGTTTCCTCTATGTCGAGTAATATATATTTATCCTATCCTATTTTGTTTTTCCTCTGTCCCGTATTACAAGATAATCCTATCCCATTTTGTTTCCTCTGTGTCCTGTCCTGGTTTGCTTTGTCTTTCTCCCGTATACTATGTTAATCCTATCCCATTTTGTTTTGTCTCTGTCTAGTATTATATGATAATCCTATCCCATTTTGTCTTGTCTCTGTCCTGCATTATCTGTTAATTCTGTCCAATTATGTTGTGTCTCTGTTCTGAATTATATGTTAATCCTATCCTCTTTTGTCTTGTCTCAATCCTGTATTAAATGTTAATCCTATCCTCTCTTGTTTTTCTGTGTCCTGTATGATATGTTAATCCGATCCTATTTTGTTTTGTCTTTCTCCTTATAATATGTTAATTCGATCCCATTTTGGTTTGTTTCTGTCTTATAATTTACGATAATCCTCTACCATTTTGTTTTTTCTCTGCCCTGTATTATATGTTAATCCTATCCAATTTTGTATGTCTCTGTCTAGTATTATATGATAATCTTATCCCATTTTGTTTTTTCTCTGTTCTGTATTATATGTTAATCCTATCCTCTTTTGTCTTGTCTCTGTCCTGTATTAATTAGGCTTTTCCCTCTGGAAAAGACTATTGTTTTTGATTATTTTTTCTTTTGTATGGGTGGGGGGGGGGGGGGTGGGGGGAGGTTTTTGTTGTTTTTTTTCCACACATTTTGTCCGTACGATTCAGAAGCCCTTTTAGAACGTTCTACGATTTTCACAAAATTTCACTCACAAATAGAGGGGCCCAAAATCTAAAAAAAACTAAAAATGTACCGAAGCGAAAGTTTCGATTTAACCCTTATTTCGCCAGAATTGGCAAAAAAAACCGTCAAAATTAGGGTTTATGGGCACTTTCTCGAAAAACATCTCGATTTTTTTTAAACATTCATAGTTATTAGACCAGTCTGTGACACGACCGTTCGTATACAAAAGATATTAGGCGATGCATATGTTAACCCTCCACAGGCGTCCAGACATCGACATTTTGATGAAATGGGCTTTTTTGGCCCCCTAAAACACCCAGACGATACACGAGAGATAAACATAACTTCATTTATTGGAATTGGGTTTTCACGGTGGATCAATTTTGTAAGTATAATTTTGTAGTGTATTCAGAATTCGAAGCGTTAAAACGCAATACTCCACAAAAGCTAAAAGAATTCATGTATTCTGTGGATTTCTCTAAACGAGTATTGTAGATTTTCATGAAAAATTGGCTACTCGCAGGTCTTAGTGTGGCAATACAAAATACTCCGGTGAGCATTTGTGAACCCTCCACGGTCTGCTAAAAGTCAAAGTTGTGATAAAATGGGCTGTTTTTGGACACCAACAGAATCCAACGGGTACTCCACAAAGAAAAGTGCCTTCTTTTATCGAGCGCAAAATTTATACGGAAACATTTTTGTAAGTAGTAACGGTATTCAATAGTCGAAGTCTTAACTCATTTTGGACAGGCTTATGCTTATGAGAGATACCCCTTAAAAGCTTAAAATTCCCATTTTCTGTGGATTTTTCTAAAAACGCCTTACAGGTTTTCAAGAAAAATTGACCTATTCGCAGGTTTTTGTGTGACATTAAACGCCGCATAGACAAAATATTCCGGTGAGCGTTTATTAACCTCTACAGGCTGCCAAGCATCGTAATTTTGTTGAAATGGACTGTTTTCGGACACGCAGATCACCCAACATATACCCGAGAGATAAACATAATCTCCTTTGTTGAAAGTGGCGTTCACCGAGGATCATTTTTGTAAGTAATGAAGGCATTCACAAAACTTAGCATTAACCCGTTTAGAGCTGGTTACAGTGCGATACCCCTCAAAGGTTAAATTTCATGTTATCTGAGGATGTCTCTAAAAACATACCGTAGATTTTCAAGAAAAATTGGCCATTCTCAGATCTTAGTGTGACATTACAAATTGCATGTACAAAATATTCCAGTAAGCATTTGTTAACCCTGTGCAGGTTCTCAAACATCAAAATTTTGATAAAATGGGCTGTGTTTGCGCACCCGCAGCACCCAAAGTTAAGAGGAGAGATCAATATAAGTGGAAGTAGAGTTCACTGAGAATTATTTTTGTAAGTAATAAGGGTATTCTAAAAACACCCCTTAACACGTTTTGGGCTGGATAAACAATGATACCCATCAAAAGCGTAAAATTCATGTTCTCCCTGCATTTCTCTGAAAACATCTTGTGGATTTTTAAGAAAAATGGCCATTTGCGGTTCTTGGTGTGACATTACAAGTTGCATGGAAAAATATTCCTCTTAGCACTTGTTAGCCCTCTACAAACTGCCAGACATCAATATTTTATATACATTTCAGATTCAGATAAAATGGACCATTTTGAAATAGCCACAGTACTCAGTGGGTATGTGTCAAACAAACATAACTCCTTTAGTCGGTCATTAACTTGTCATACGACGATATTGCTAATAAACCTCTCCACCATTAATGATGGTCTTAGCCTAAACATATTCTTTATCAAACTGAATCATTTGAGACTACTATACCCACCTTTCTGATAACATCAATAAAGGAACTTCGGTGAGAAAGTTAAAAACAATTCATCAGACACTCTGGAGTCGCGTAAAGTGATGGAATCTCATCTGGAAAAGCCATGATTCTCCAGAATCATAAAATCTAGTTCTGTCTAGTTTTGTTGTGTCTCTGTCCTGTATTAACCCTTTACCCAACGAATCGCCCGCATCCGCCCGCGTAATATGCAAATTCAATAGTTGAAAAAATATTATTTTTCAAAAAATTTCAACAAAACCATATCATGTGACCCCTCGTTGGAACGAGCTCGTCGAGCTCGTTCCAACGAGGGTTTACATGATATGGTTTTGTTGAAATTTTTTGAAAAAATTCAAAAAATTATATTTAAAATAATAAATTTTGATATCGTCTGCGTTGGGTAAAGGGATATATGTTAATTTTATTATAGTTTGTATATGTCTGCCCTGTGTTATATGTTAATCATATCCTATTTTGTTTTGTCTCTGTCCTGTATTATATGTAAATCCTATCCCATTGTGTATGTCTCTGTCCTGTATTATATGTAAATCCTATCCTATTGTGTATGTCTCTGTCCTGTATTATATGTAAATCCTATCCCAATGTGTATGTCTCTGTCTTGTATTACATTTTAATCCTATCAGATTTTGTTTGTCTCTGTCCCGTATAGTATGTTAATTATATTTCATTTTGTTTTGTCTCTGCCCCGTTTTGTATGTTAATCTTATTCCATTTTTTTTGTCTCCTATTTTCTTTGTCTCTGTCCTGTATTACATGCTTATCCTACCACATTCCTTTTCCTGTATGCCCTGTATTCTATGTTAATTGTATCCCATTTTGTTTGTTTCTGTCCTGTATCATATGTTATTCCTATCCTGTTTTGTTCTGTCTCTGCCCTGTTTTCTATGTTAATTCTATCCTCTGTTGTCCTGTCTCTGTTTTGTATTCCACATTAATCCTATCTCATTTTGTTTTGTTTCTGGCCTGTATTATATGTTATTCGTTTCCCATTTTGTTTTATATCTGTGCTCTATTATATGTTAATCCTATCTTGTTTTGTTTTGTCTCTCTCTTCAGTTATATGTTAATTCTTTTCTGGTTTTTTTCTTTGCTCTGTATTATATTATTTTTTCTCTCTGTACTGTATTATATGTTTTGTTTCTGCCCTGTATTATATGTTCTTTCTGTCTCATTTTGTTTGTCTCCGTCCTCTATTATATGTTAATCCTATCCAATTTTGTCTTGTCTCTGTCCTCTATTATATATTAATCCTATCCAATTTTGTTTTGTCTCTGTCCTGTGTTATATGTTAATCCTATCCGATTTTGTTTTGTTTTAGTCCTCTATTATATGTTAATCCTATCCCATTTTGTATGTTTCTGTCCTATATTATATGTTAATCCTATCCCATTTTGTATATCTCTGTCCTGTTTCCTTTTGTCGCAGTCCTGTATTATATGTAATTCCCATCTCACTTTGTTTATCTCAGTCCTGTATTATATGTTACTCCTATCGCATTTTGTGTCGTCTCAGTCTTGTATTATATGTTAATCCTGTCCCATTTTGATTTCTCTCTGTCCTGTATAATATGTAAAATATAAACTATTTTCTTTTGTCTCGGCCCTGTGCTATATGTTAATCCTACCTTCCTTTGTTTTGCCTCTGCTCTGTATTACATGTTATACGATCCCATTTTTTGTCTCTGTCCCGTTTATAATGTGTTAATCCTATCCGATTTTGTTTTATCTCAGTCCTATCCCATTTTGTATGTCTCTATCCTGTAGTATATGTCATACCGATCCTATTTTGCTTTGCCACTGTCCTCTATTATATGTTAATCCTCTCCTTTTTGTTTTGTCTTTGTTATGTATTACATGTTAAACCTTTCGCTGCTACAAGTCCATATTGAGTACGGAACCAACTGTTGACGGCCTGTGCGATAAGTCCGTACTCAGTACGGAGATACCACATACATGTACATGGAATGGATATCATAGCTCGTTGTTATTCTCAATAGAACGCATGTTATATGAAATGCAAGCGACAGACGATATGGCATTATCCATTTGATCTCAATCATTTTTCGCGTCTATGTAAATTCCGAAATACCCAAGGCAACAACGAACTCAATAGCCCAAACTTGTCCCAACATATATAATTGTTTTTTGTTGTCCTGTGCCACACGGCGACAAAACAAAACAAACATTATATAATGGCCTGTGGAGCAAAGTTTGGACTACATGGTCAGTCCATTAAATAGGAACTAAATCAAGTCGACGATCACAAACAATGTTTCAGCCAATGGACCTCCGGGTTTAACCCGGAGGTCCATTGGCTGGAACGTTGCTTGTGCTTGTTATGGTTTGCAACAAATCTGCAATTATTGCATGGGTGGAATCGTCACTCCAGTGGTGATTTAGTGATAATACACTATCCACGTACTGTTTTATAACAGTTTTAAATTTAGAAATACGTGAACGTTATTGGCACTTTCATTTTTTTCACTTTAACCTCATTCCCTCCAATATATGGTTCACCACAGAATATTACCAAATTGCAAAGCAGCGAAATGGTTAATCCTATCCCATTTCGTTTCCTGTATGTCCTGTAATATATATTAATTCTATTCTATTTTGTCTTTCTCTGTCCTGCATACTATGTTAATCTTATCCCATCTTGTTTTGTCTCTGTCCTGTATTATCTGTTAATTCCATCCAATTTCGTTTTGTCTCTATTCTGTATTATATGTTATTCCTATCGAATTTTATTTGTCTATGTCCTGTATTATACGTTAATCCTGTCCGATTTTATTTTATCCCAGTCCTGTATTATATGTTAATCTTATCCCATTTTGTATGTGTCTGTCCTGTATTATATGTTAGTTCTTTCCCATTTTGTGTGTCTATGCCCAGTATTATATGCTAATCCTGTCCAATTGTGTTTACTCTCTGTCCTGTATTATATGTTAATCCTATCCCATTTTGTATGTCTGTGTAGTGTATTATATGTTAATCCTGTGCGATTTTATTTTTTCCACTGTCCTGTATTATATGTTAATTCTATCCAATTTTGTATGTCTCTGTCCTGTGTTATATGTTATCATATCCCATTTTGTATGCCTTGGTCCTGTATTATATGTTAATCCTGCCCAATTTTGTTTCGTCTCCGTCCTGTATTATATGTCAATCTTATCCCTTTTGTATGTCTCCCGTATTATTTGTTAATCCTGTCCGATTTTGTTTTGTATCAGTCCTGTATTATATGTTAATTCTATCTCATTTTGTATGTCTCAGTCCTGTATTATATGTCAATCCGATGCTATTTTGCTTTGCCACTGACCTCCATTATATGTTAATTCCCTCTTTTTTGTTTGTCTCTGTTGTGTATTACATGTTAGTCCTATCCCATTTCGTTTCCTGTATATCCTGTATTATATGTTAATTTTATCCTCTTTTGTCTTGTATCTGTCTAGTTTTCTATGATAATCCTGTCCCATTTTGTTTCCTCTGTGTCCTTATTATATGACAATCCTGTCCCATTTTGTTTCCTCTGTGTCTTGTATTATATGACAATCCTGTCCCATTTTGTTTCCTCTGTGTCATGTATTATATGTTTATCCTATCCTATTTCGTTTTTCTCTGTCCTGTATTACAATTTAATCATATCTCATTTTGTTCCCTCTGTGTCCTGTATTAAATGTTAATCCTATCCTATTTTGCTCTGTCTTTCTCCTGTATACTGTTTTAATCCTATCCCATTAAATGTGGTTTATCTCTGTCTAGTATTACATGTTAATCCTATCCTATTTTGTTTTGTCTCTGTCCTGTGTGATATGTTAATCCTATCCTATTTTGTTCTATCTCAGTCTGGTATTACATGTTAATCCTATCCTCTTTTGTTTTGTCTATGCCCTGTATGATATGTTAATCCTATCCTATTTTGTTTTGTGTTTGTCCTGTGTCACATGTTAATCCTGTCCCATTTTGTTTTCTCTCTGCTCTGTATATGTGGAACCTATCTCATTTTGTTTTTTCCATGTCATGTATTATATGTTAATCCTATCCCATTTTGTTCTCTCTGTCGTGGTTTATTTGTTAATCCTATCCCATTTTGTTCTCTCTGTCGTGGTTTATTTGTTAATCCTATCCCATTTTGTTCTCTCTGTCGTGGTTTATTTGTTAATCGTATCCCATTTTGTTCTCTCTGTCATGGTTTATTTATTAACCCTATCCCATTTTGTTCTCTCTGTCGTGGTTTATTTGTTAATCCTATCCCATTTTGTTCTCTCTGTCGTGGTTTATTTGTTAATCCTATACCATTCTGTTTTTCCTCTATCTGGTATTATATGTGAATCCTATCCCATTTTATTTTGTCTCTGTTGTGTTTTATTTATTAATCCTATCCCATTTTGTTTTTCCTCTGTCTGGTATTATATGTTAATGGTATCCCATTTTGTTTTATCTCTCTCCTGTATGATATGTTAATCCTATTCTATTTTGTTTTGTGTTTGTCCTGTGTCACATGTTAATCCTGTCCCATTTTGTTTTCTCTCTGTCCTGTATATGTTAAACCTATCTCATTTTGTTTTATCTCTGTCCTTTATTTTATTTTATTCCCATTCTATTTTGCTTTTTCGACGTTCAGTATTATATGTTAAATCTATTACAGCTTGCTCTGACTCTTTTTATCCAAAGGAACATGAATAACGAGTGAAAATAAACCTGGACCGAGAGCGTAGGTGGCAGAAGTGGGCGGGATGCAAGGGATTTCAAACTGCCCCGTTCGATCTTGGAGCTGAAGGAAACTCATCCAAGATCGATATTAAAACTGAGATTTAAGATGTGGTGCTCTCTGCGGACTTTTTAAAATTATTTGCGTCTGTTTTTCCTCAGCGATTAAATCGAACTCGAGGGTGGATTACTAAACGATATAATTAATATAGTGTAGACTTATCTGGCCTTTGAGGGATTTAGGATTTACTGCTTGCATGTTGCAAGCCGAAATTCTTTCCTACAATACCCTTTTTCGTGCCACAGAAATAAATATATTATTCAGGCATTCAATCAAATTCTCCCATTGTATATATATAGAATATACCCATAGAATCTTGGCGTACAAAATGTTCATCACGAGTGGTGAAGAAGTGTTAACTGCGCGCCTTTGGCGAGCGGTTAACACCACTTCCTCACGAGTGGTGAAAATTTGGTACCATGCTACTTTGGGTATATTTTATTTATAATATGACCGTCAGATTATTAAGAGTTCAAATGTATGTCAGACATATATACATTCGAATCTGGTTTTGTTTACCTGAGCGCCAATGGGCAGTACTTCCGTGGTCAATTGTATCGCCGAAACGAAATGGAAAAACAAACGCGGAAATCACGGGCCATTTTTCATTTTAATAACACACTATTCGTGTTATGTATACTTTATTAACACGAGATTATGCTTGTTTGTTAATTTGGGTGTCTTATGGGGTAAACTCATTTAAAAACATAATAAATAATTGCTACTTCCATTGTGGTCTTCGCGAGGCGACGTGCGATAAATTTAGACAAGTTTGCATTCAGGTCGATGTCACCAAAGGCCAACTTAGATGTAATTCCACTGCAGGAGTAAATTTTAACTTTCGAAATCCCATTGCTGGCGTGTTCACCACGGTTGGTGTGTAAAGCTAACATTGATGGCATAGGCTTTCCATATATCGTAGAATGGGTAAGCATAGTATAAATATTTCTTCGCCAATCATTTACTGAATTAAATTTATTTGCTTTTTTATGTTTTTTTCATATAATCTAATCGTGGCTTCTTCATATCTTGATAATACTCGCAGGTGCGTTGGAATCACTTCAGGACAAGAATGGGTCAGACCCCGAAATAAAGGACATTTACTAGCACTAGCAGATCCGCCATGACATGCCGAAGTATGCATGTCTCGAAGGCCGAAGGCTCGGGATGAGATGGTTCGATAGGTGATGTCCCACTCCCATCGGGATTGGGTAACTCCCCCAAACTTCCTTTACTCCCCATTGAGTTTGGAAAGCTCACAGAACGGATTTGAGGTGCATTTACTTCGAGAATAAATCATTGAGTAAAACTGAGTGAACCTGGGAACGGCATTGTCTGCCCCCTCTCGCCCCCGTGATCCGAAGGCAGGGAGTAGTATGTCTCGGGCTTTTGAGGACTCATTGGCCGGACCTCGGTGCCGGACCTCGGAAGTGACGTCATGTCACGTGACGTAGTGGTGCCATGTTGTGTTGTCATGGTAACCCGCGTGAGCGGCCATGTTGTGATGTTATCGCCATAGTGATACGTGGTGGTAGTACGCATGCGCAGCGCGTGTTGTTAGGGTGATACGTGTTTCCGTCGTCCATTAGAAGAGTAAATCTAATTACCACAAACAACCCGACAATCCATCCAAATCACCAAAATCCACCCAAAATCACCGAAATTGACTTTATTTCGACTGAAGTGGAGTAATTTTCAGGCTTAGAATTCTCCCAGAATCCCTTTTTGGATCCCTATCCCATGAAGTTTTTCCCATTAAAAGACACGTTCCTTTGGTCATTACCCAGAATTCTCTGCTTCTATATATATTTGCAATAGTTTACGTCTATCTGGCCATGTTCCTTTGTTCCAGAGTACACTCCAGTAACGTAGAAGATCCTATTAGTTGGAACTGCTTTGCTTATTATTACTATATTTAGCAATTTCTGGTCTATTCTTGTTAGTTCTGACCCTATTCCAAGTACTCTTGTTGTTTCATATATCTAGATTATAACTAACCAATCAGACTGCTTGATTTCCCATAATCTGTATACAGAGTTATCTCCCTTCTGTATAACAAAAGCCTATATCCAATGGCAATATCCCATGGAATCCCATTTTTTGCAAAACACCTGTGGCTATGGAATCCCTTTTTTGTCGTATGAGGCCATGAGGGCTATGTAAAAGCCCTCAATGAGTCCTCATTTACTATCCCTCATAGCCTCATTGAATTTTGAGGTTATGAGGACCATTACAAATCCCTCAATGAGGCATAATTTACTACGACTCTTAGCCTCATCTCGGTATTTGAGGATACCCATGGCCTGGTATTGTATTATTCGAGGATACCTATCGAGGATACCTTTTATAGGATACTTATCTGAGATTACTATATAGGCTGTTCATATCCCTATAGGTCTCTTGCTGGCCTTTAGTACTATTAATCCACCTGATGCTTTATGTTATCCTATGACTGGTATAGGTAGTATGCAATGCTAGGCATAGGAGTATTGTGGGTAGGGGTACTGCCTGGTAGTTTAGAACGGTACTATAGTATGGGCAGTATATACACTTATAGGCCCATTTTAGTGCTTGGTACTATTAACCAACCGATTGCTTTGTTTTATTATATGGCCGGTATATGTAGTACGTTATGGTAGACCTAGTGATTTTGTGGGGGTGGGGGTAATGCTTGGTAGTTTAGAACGGTAGTATAGCATTGGCTGTACATATCCCTGTATGTCTCTTGCTGGCCCTTGGTACTACTGATCCACCAGATGCTTCATATTATTGAGCGGTATTCTGGGGTGGGGTCAATGCCTGGTAATACAGAACGGCAGCAGAGTATGGTTGGTATATTCCCCTATAGGTCCATCCTAACCGTTCATAGTAGTAACCTACCAAATGCTTTGTATCATCCTGTTACTGGTGAGGTGGTACGTAATACCAGTAGTTCCTACCTTATTCCGAGTACTCTTGTTGTTTCATTTATCTAGATCATTTATATAAATTATAATTAACCAATTAGATTGCTTGATTTCCCATAACCTGTACTTAATCGTACAGAGTTATCTCCCTTCTGTATAATAAAAAACTATATCAATGGCAATATCCCCAGCACCCCAATTTCGGCACCCCTTTTTGGAAAAGCATATGGCCTTCGGCACCCCTTTTTCTGAAATGAGGATAAGAGTCGTATTAAAAATCCCTCAATGAGGGATTGTTAATGGTCCTCATAACCTCAAAATTCAATAAGCCTATGAGGGATAGTAAATGAAGACTCACTGAGGGCTTTTACATAGCCCTCATGGCCTCATACGACAAAAAGGAATTCCACGGGCGTTTTCCAAAATGGGATTCCATAGGATATATCTGTTAAATCCAGTTAAATACTGAAATGAGGATAAGAGTCGTAGTAAATTATACCTCATTGAGGGATTTTTCAAGGTCCTCATAACCTCAAAATTCAATGAGGGTACGAGGGATAATAAATGAGGACTCATTGAGGGCTTTTACATAGCCCTCATGGCCTCATACGACAAAAAAGGGATTCCATAGCCACAGGTGTTTTGCAAAATATGGGATTCCATGGGATATTGCCATTGGATATAGGGTTTTGTTATGCAGAAGGGAGATAACTCTGTATACAGATTATGGGAAATCAGGCAATCTGATTGGTTAGTTATAATCTAGATATATGAAACAACAAGAGTACTTGGAATAGGGTCAGAACTAACAAGAATAGACCAGAAATTGCTAAATATAGTAATAATAAGCAAAGCAGTTCCAACTAATAAGCTCTTCTACGTTACTGGAGTATACTCTGGAACAAAGGACCATGGCCAGATAGACGTAAACTATTGCAAATATATATAGAAGCAGAGAATTCTGGGTAATGACCAAAGGAACGTGTCTTTTAATGGGAAAAACGTCATGGGATAGGGATGCAAAAAGGGATTCTGGGAGAATTCTAAGCCTGAAAATTACTCCACTTCAGTCGAATGCGCCCCCGGTACCCCCTTAGTACTATAGCACTACGTGCTAAGCCGATAAATTGGGGAAATAAAGTCAATTTCAGTGATTTTGGGTGGATTTTGGTGATTTGGATGGATTGTCGGGTTGTTTGTGGTAATTAGATTTACTCTTCTACAATCGAACATACCCTCCGAACATACCCCGTCTAATTGCAGAAAAATTGGGTAACATAGCAATCACGTGCTACCATAGAAACCAAGATGGCGGCCTCCAGTATACATAATGGACGACGGGAACACGTATCACCCTAACAACACGCGCTGCGCATGCGTACTACCACCACGTATCACTATGGCGATGACGTCACAACATGTTTGAACAGCCCCTTATGTTAGACGTGGTCGCTTTTAAATGATTCATTCCTTTGCTTATTTTTCAGACGAATCCAGAGCGATAAAAGACCAAACCGGAGGACGAAGCGTTGAAAAGATAGAATCCTGTGACTGAGACCCATGACATTTTTGTAACAACTCCAATAGACGATCGTTTGATAAAACATAGACAGTCAAAAACGTTAATAATGAAACATTCACATGTCGGTATTTATAAACCTGTTTGATTTTATTCCAGTTCAAAAAGATCCAAAAATAATCCTTCAGAGCGCAGCGGTGGAGTTATAGTTGATCGATTAAACAGATTTGGAGTCAGCACAGAGTCTCAAATTACTTTGAAGAAAATCGATTGGCTGTTCCGTGTGAAACTCTCTTCTGACATAAACGATAGCTTTTTTCCCCGTTTATTAAACGGTAACCCGCTAATGACTACGACGTGAGCAATATCACACACTCGATATATAGGCGTATTGTGTCGTTAAAATTTACCAACTGTATCATCAGATCAATTGAATGTTTGATGCTGCTTCCTAACGTGCTCACGGGCACATTTTTGTTCACAGAGAACAAATCACAAAATGCACGCGTGTCTTGAGAGGTTGAGCCTTGATGCCTTTCTCCGTGTGATCTGTTAGAGTAATTTAATTCTATCTTTGAATTGTTCAATCGTCACCAATCAAAATTATCAATGTATAAATTTTCAAGGCAACAATGATAACTGATAGCCAAGAAGTGAAACCCATTCCTCACCAATATGATCAGCTGTTCAGAAACAAAAGTGAACATTTTCAGTTTAATAATTTTACGGGAAATGATTACTTGGATAATTCAGTGTATTCCTGGAACGTGTCGTATGACGAGTATATACCACCTGATATGGATGTCGGTGAAAGAGCTAAGACTCTTCTAGGAAACCCAATTGCTGTATTGACTATTATCTTCTGTTTGGTATCCATTTTGATGAATATTTCTCTTGTGATGGCTACGTTACACAGTCCGGGTAATAAAACAACACATAAAAAACTGATAATTAGCCTTGCTGTATCAGATCTCCTAACAAGCCTAAGTGTATTATCACATGAAATGAACAAAGTGCTCAATAAACCTCTAGTCTTCTACCTACCTAACCCAGATGATCGGTTGACGTCGGCGTGTGTTTTCACATCAGTGCACGCATTTAATGTTACAGCTCATATCATAACCCTTCTGAATCTCTCTGCCATGGCACTTGACCATTATATCGCCATACTGATGCCGCTACGCTACAACGTTGTGATAAGTAAAAGAAGAGGAATTGCTATCTTATGCTCTTTATGGATTCTGGCTGTGATCGGTGGCTTTTCCAATTTTATTGTAGGTTTAGGAAATGTAAATAACATACCGGATTTCTTGAATTACTGTGAATATGTAGTATTTATGGCTTCATTTCAAAGTGATTTCATAGTTTATGCCATGGTTCCAGTTTCCGTTATCATTATTGTTTTTGTTTATCTCCGTGTTTACTGCGTAGTGCGTAACTTAAACCGAACTGCACCGTCAATTAGTAGAGACCTAACCAAAACTATGAAAGCAACAGTCACAACATTACTAATAATCGGTTCATTCATAATATGCTGGCTCCCTAAATGTCTATTAGAGATAGTACTTGTAATTCGTGTGCATACCGACCCAGAAGCGTTAAAGAAGGATTCTGAAACAATGGCAAAAGTAACACGATATCTTTATGTGCTAATGCTTTTGAACTGTATACTTGATCCAGTTATATACGCTCTTCGTTTGCCAGACATTCAAACTGGTTACAGAATAATATGTTGCAAGCTTTGTCGCAGATGCAGTCGTAAATCTTCGTATCCCTCTGCAGAGCAGCTTGATGCGCGAAGGTGTACAACCACCACAATAAAATATTTCAGCGGTTGTGATGAATACGCGCTGCAGGAACTCAATAGCAAACTTGAAAACGACACTCCGTTGCTTGGAATTGACAGCAGTTCACCAACTCACATTTCCAATGGCTACGTCACTCTACCGGTAATGATATCATCAGTAAATGAATCTCCCAAAAAGAAACCAAAGGCAGGTTCAGATGAGACGTAAATAGTTAGGATTCTGTTAGTGTTCTAACATACACACAATGTATGAGTGCAATTATAATTTGGAAGTTGTGAATCACGAAGTGAAGAGTTTCTCTTCCGTGTCCAGTTTTCGAAGCACGTTCTCGATTAGAACATTTTAGCACTGTTTCCCTGAAAGTTCACACTTTGAACTGTAAGTATATGCTTACCTCGCACCCCCGCCCCCCACCCCCACCCCCCCCCCCCCCCCACACACACACACACACAAACACACACGCAATCGAGAGTTATCACAATCGTAGCTTTTAACTTTTAATTTACAAAAATGGGATTAATCCTCGGAAAAGGTCAGGATTGTGTGTAAAAAATCAAACTTCTCCAAACCCTCCTTTTGCATCTTCACTCGGATCTGCAAACCAAAAAAAAATCGGGAAAGTTAACAGAAATGTCGCCGACATATATTTGTATGAGTTGTTTGTCAGTCGCTATTTTATTCTATAATTGTATGCTCAGTTGTTAACGGTCGTATCCGTCGCTATTTCACTCTATAATTGCATGTCAAGTTGTTAACGGCCGTATCCGTCGCTATCTTACTCTATAATTGTGTGTCCAGTAATTAACGGCCGTATCCGTCGCTATTTCACTCTATAATTGTATGTTCAGTTATTAACGGCCGTATCCGTCGCTATCTTACTCTATAATTGTGTGTCCAGTAATTAACGGCCGTATCCGTCGCTATTTCACACTATAATTGTATGTCCAGTTGTTAACGGCCATATCCGTCGCTATCTTACTCTATAATTGTGTGTCCAGTTATTAACGGCCGTATCCGTCGCTGTTTCACACTATAATTGTATATCCAGTTGTTAACGGCCGTATCCGTCGCTATCTTACTCTATAATTGTGTGTCCAGTTATTAACGGCCGTATCCGTCGCTGTTTCACACTATAATTGTATATCCAGTTATTAACGACCGTATCCGTCGCTATCTTACTCTATAATTGTGTGTCCAGTTATTAACGGCCGTATCCTTCGCTATTTCACACTATAATTGTATATCCAGTTGTTAACGGCCGTATCCGTCGCTATTTCGCTCTATAATTGTATGTCCAGTTGTTAACGGCCGTATCCGTCGCTATTTCACTCTATAATTGTATGTCCAGTTGTTAACGGCCGTATCCGTCGCTATTTTACTCTGTAATTGTATGTCCAGTTATTAACGGCCGTATCCGTCGCTATTTTACTCTATAATTGTATGTCCAGTTATTAACGGCCGTATCCGTCGCTATTTTACTCTATAATTGCATGTCCAGTTATTAACGGCCGTATCCGTCGCTATTTTACTCTATGATTATATGCCCAGTTATTAACGGCCGTATCCGCCGCTATTTTGCTCTATAATTGCATGTCCAGTTGTTAACGGCCGTATCCGTCGCTGTTTCACTCAATAATTGTGTGCCCAGTTATTAACGGCCGTATCCGTCGCTATTTCACTCTATAATTGCATGTCCAGTTGTTAACGGCCGTATCCGTCGCTATTTCACTCTATGATTATATGCCCAGTTATTAACGGCCGTATCCGCGCTATTTTACTCTATAATTGTATGTCCAGTTGTTAACGGCCGTATCCGTCGCTATTTCACTCTATAATTGCATGTCCAGTTGTTAACGGCCGTATCCGTCGCTATTTCACTCTATGATTATATGCCCAGTTATTAACGGCCGTATCCGCGCTATTTTACTCTATAATTGTATGTCCAGTTGTTAACGGCCGTATCCGTCGCTATTTCACTCTATAATTGCATGTCCAGTTGTTAACGGCCGTATCCGTCGCTATTTCACTCTATGATTATATGCCCAGTTATTAACGGCCGTATCCGCGCTATTTTACTCTATAATTGTATGTCCAGTTGTTAACGGCCGTATCCGTCGCTATTTCACTCTATAATTCCATGTCCAGTTGTTAACGGCCGTATCCGTCGCTATTTCACTCTATAATTGCATGTCCAGTTGTTAACGGCCGTATCCGTCGCTATTTCACTCTATGATTATATGCCCAGTTATTAACGGCTGTATCCGCCGCTATTTTACTCTATAATTGTATATCCAGTAATTAACGGCCGTATCCGTCGCTATCTTACTCTATAATTGTATGTCCAGTTATTAACGGCCGTATCCGCTGCTATTTTACTCTATAATTGTATGTCCAGTTGTTAACGGCCGTATCCGTCGCTATTTCACTCTATGATTATATGCCCAGTTATTAACGGCCGTATCCGCGCTATTTTACTCTATAATTGTATGTCCAGTTGTTAACGGCCGTATCCGTCGCTATTTTACTCTATAATTGTAGGCCCAGTTATTAACGGCCGTATCCGTCGCTATTTCACTCTATAATTGTATGTCCAGTTATTAACGGCCGTATCCGCGCTATTTTACTCTATAATTGCATGTCAAGTTATTAACGGCCGTATCCGTCGCTATTTCACTCTATAATTGTATGTCCAGTTGTTAACGGCCGTATCCGTCGCTATTTCACTCTATAATTGTATGTCCAGTATACTTAACGGCCGTATCCGTCGCTATTTTACTCTATAATTGTATGTCCAGTTATTAACGGCCGTATCCGTCGCTATTTCACTCTATAATTGTATGTCCAGTATACTTAACGGCCGTATCCGCCGCTATTTTACTCTATAATTGTATGTCCAGTTATTAACGGCCGTATCCGTCGCTATTTCACTCTATAATTGTATGTCCAGTATACTTAACGGCCGTATCCGTCGCTATTTTACTCTATAATTGTATGTCCAGTATACTTAACGGCCGTATCCGCCGCTATTTTACTCTATAATTGTATGTCCAGTTATTAACGGCCGTATCCGTCGCTATTTCACTCTATAATTGTATGTCCAGTATACTTTACGGCCGTATCCGCCGCTATTTTACTCTATAATTGTATGTCCAGTTATTAACGGCCGTATCCGTCGCTATTTCACTCTATAATTGTATGTCCAGTATACTTAACGGCCGTATCCGTCGCTATTTCACTCTATAATTGTATGTCCAGTATACTTAACGGCCGTATCCGCCGCTATTTTACTCTATAATTGTATGTCCAGTTATTAACGGCCGTATCCGTCGCTATTTCACTCTATAATTGTATGTCCAGTATACTTAACGGCCGTATCCGTCGCTATTTCACTCTATAATTGTATGTCCAGTATACTTAACGGCCGTATCCGCCGCTATTTTACTCTATAATTGTATGTCCAGTTATTAACGGCCGTATCCGTCGCTATTTCACTCTATAATTGTATGTCCAGTTGTTAACGGCCGTATCCGTCGCTATTTTACTCTATAATTGTATGTCCAGTATACTTAACGGCCGTATCCGCCGCTATTTTACTCTATAATTGTATGTCCAGTTATTAACGGCCGTATCCGTCGCTATTTCACTCTATAATTGTATGTCCAGTATACTTAACGGCCGTATCCGCTGCTATTTTACTCTATAATTGTATGTCCAGTTGTTAACGGCCGTATCCGTCGCTATTTCACTCTATGATTATATGCCCAGTTATTAACGGCCGTATCCGCGCTATTTTACTCTATAATTGTATGTCCAGTTGTTAACGGCCGTATCCGTCGCTATTTTACTCTATAATTGTAGGCCCAGTTATTAACGGCCGTATCCGTCGCTATTTCACTCTATAATTGTATGTCCAGTTATTAACGGCCGTATCCGCGCTATTTTACTCTATAATTGCATGTCAAGTTATTAACGGCCGTATCCGTCGCTATTTCACTCTATAATTGTATGTCCAGTTGTTAACGGCCGTATCCGTCGCTATTTCACTCTATAATTGTATGTCCAGTATACTTAACGGCCGTATCCGTCGCTATTTTACTCTATAATTGTATGTCCAGTTATTAACGGCCGTATCCGTCGCTATTTCACTCTATAATTGTATGTCCAGTATACTTAACGGCCGTATCCGCCGCTATTTTACTCTATAATTGTATGTCCAGTTATTAACGGCCGTATCCGTCGCTATTTCACTCTATAATTGTATGTCCAGTATACTTAACGGCCGTATCCGTCGCTATTTTACTCTATAATTGTATGTCCAGTATACTTAACGGCCGTATCCGCCGCTATTTTACTCTATAATTGTATGTCCAGTTATTAACGGCCGTATCCGTCGCTATTTCACTCTATAATTGTATGTCCAGTATACTTTACGGCCGTATCCGCCGCTATTTTACTCTATAATTGTATGTCCAGTTATTAACGGCCGTATCCGTCGCTATTTCACTCTATAATTGTATGTCCAGTATACTTAACGGCCGTATCCGTCGCTATTTCACTCTATAATTGTATGTCCAGTATACTTAACGGCCGTATCCGCCGCTATTTTACTCTATAATTGTATGTCCAGTTATTAACGGCCGTATCCGTCGCTATTTCACTCTATAATTGTATGTCCAGTATACTTAACGGCCGTATCCGTCGCTATTTCACTCTATAATTGTATGTCCAGTATACTTAACGGCCGTATCCGCCGCTATTTTACTCTATAATTGTATGTCCAGTTATTAACGGCCGTATCCGTCGCTATTTCACTCTATAATTGTATGTCCAGTTGTTAACGGCCGTATCCGTCGCTATTTTACTCTATAATTGTATGTCCAGTATACTTAACGGCCGTATCCGCCGCTATTTTACTCTATAATTGTATGTCCAGTTATTAACGGCCGTATCCGTCGCTATTTCACTCTATAATTGTATGTCCAGTATACTTAACGGCCGTATCCGCCGCTATTTTACTCTATAATTGTATGTCCAGTTATTAACGGCCGTATCCGTCGCTATTTCACTCTATAATTGTATGTCCAGTATACTTAACGGCCGTATCCGTCGCTATTTCACTCTATAATTGTATGTCCAGTATACTTAACGGCCGTATCCGCCGCTATTTCACTCTATAATTGTATGTCCAGTATACTTAACGGCCGTATCCGCCGCTATTTTACTCTATAATTGTATGTCCAGTTATTAACGGCCGTATCCGTCGCTATTTCACTCTATAATTGTATGTCCAGTATACTTAACGGCCGTATTCGCCGCTATTTTACTCTATAATTGTATGTCCAGTTATTAACGGCCGTATCCGTCGCTATTTTACTCTATAATTGTATGTCCAGTATACTTAACGGCCGTATCCGCCGCTATTTTACTCTATAATTGTATGTCCAGTTATTAACGGCCGTATCCGTCACTATTTCACTCTATAATTGTATGTCCAGTATACTTAACGGCCGTATCCGCCGCTATTTTACTCTATAATTGTATGTCCAGTTATTAACGGCCGTATCCGTCGCTATTTCACTCTATAATTGTATGTCCAGTATACTTAACGGCCGTATCCGTCGCTATTTCACTCTATAATTGTATGTCCAGTATACTTAACGGCCGTATCCGCCGCTATTTCACTCTATAATTGTATGTCCAGTATACTTAACGGCCGTATCCGCCGCTATTTTACTCTATAATTGTATGTCCAGTTATTAACGGCCGTATCCGTCGCTATTTTACTCTATAATTGTATGTCCAGTATACTTAACGGCCGTATCCGCCGCTATTTTACTCTATAATTGTATGTCCAGTTATTAACGGCCGTATCCGTCGCTATTTCACTCTATAATTGTATGTCCAGTTGTTAACGGCTGTATCCGTCGCTATTTTACTCTATAATTGGATGTCCAGTTGTTAACGGCCGTATCCGTCGCTATTTCACTCTATAATTGTATGTCCAGTTGTTAACGGCTGTATCCGCCGCTATTTTACTCTATAATTGTATGTCCAGTTATTAACGGCCGTATCCGTCGCTATTTCACTCTATAATTGTATGTCCAGTATACTTAACGGCCGTATCCGCCGCTATTTTACTCTATAATTGTATGTCCAGTATACTTAACGGCCGTATCCGCCGCTATTTTACTCTATAATTGTATGTCCAGTTATTAACGGCCGTATCCGTCGCTATTTTACTCTATAATTGTATGTCCAGTATACTTAACGGCCGTATCCGCCGCTATTTTACTCTATAATTGTATGTCCAGTATACTTAACGGCCGTATCCGTCGCTATTTTACTCTATAATTGTATGTCCAGTTATTAACGGCCGTATCCGTCGCTATTTTACTCTATAATTGTATGTCCAGTATACTTAACGGCCGTATCCGCCGCTATTTTACTCTATAATTGTATGTCCAGTTATTAACGGCCGTATCCGTCGCTATTTCACTCTATAATTGTATGTCCAGTATACTTAACGGCCGTATCCGCCGCTATTTTACTCTATAATTGTATGTCCAGTTATTAACGGCCGTATCCGTCTCTATTTCACTCTATAATTGTATGTCCAGTATACTTAACGGCCGTATCCGTCGCTATTTTACTCTATAATTGTATGTCCAGTATACTTAACGGCCGTATCCGTCGCAATTTCAGTCTATAATTATATGCCCAGTTGTTAACGGCCGTATCCTCAATTAAACAACCGTACAGAAACGTTGGCCAATAATTCTATCAATGACAAGTTATTTTTCCAACGCTGTTTATTAATTCGGCCACTTCACCACTTCAGATTGAATCATTCTTAAACAAAATGCATCGAAATGATGAATAGACATGGGATTATTTGCTAACACTGTTCAGTATATCAATACACTGAATGGTATGGTAAATATATTAGGAATGTTCAGGGGCGTAGAAACCAACTCCTCACTCAAAACTCCTAACAGTCTTGCGCTCTGTCCCTGGGACGCGCTTTGCCCAACTTTTTAATTTCATTTCTTGAACAACCAAATCGAATCTTTGCCTGGTTGCACATATGGTCATGCGAGATATTGACCGAACCTTCGAGACATAGGGGACAGGGGTAAATACCGAATCTGAGGCGAGGGAAATAAGTATTCATTGCTTGGTTGTATTCAATTCTAAACCGTTGTCATCCAATCCATTACCTTATCTGCACGAATGCAATAAAAATGCAATAAAAAAAACTTAGAAAACACTACCACTGCATTTGATACCATCAGAAACGTGTATTTTATTTAAATAAAAGCAAAGGCGTGCAATAAAGTCTGATGCTGCACTTGAGACCTTTTAGTGAAAAAACCCAACTATTAAAGCACAGATATAGATGTATACTGTGTCCGGAAATAATTCTTTAAAAGCCCGCTGATTTGTGTTTTTGTTTCCTCTAATGAATATGCGTCTACGCGCAATGAATTCCCCATTGTTCAACATATATGACAATTCGGTATACATGTTTCTTGCAATATTGCAATAGGGAATTACTTCGACAACTAGGCATAGTGTAACAATAAGACATACTAGATGGTTATAAAATAGCAAAGCGAATTTCCAGAAATCATAAAACGAAGCAGGGCCAGCGCCTGGCGGGCGGTCAACGCTGTATTAGCGACAAACGCCGTTTTGGCGACCAACACTGGTGTCTATTGTGATTGTGTTTTAAACATTTCGAAAGGTAAATGCTAAAGAATAGGTTGAATAGAGAATTGGCAGTCTGACGTTGCTTGCGTCATACCTTCGCCATCTAACGCCTGATTTTCAATTTTTTTCAATTTTGTATTTCGGATCTGAGTTTTAAAGAGATTTGAACTTCGAGCAGTAAAATTTAATTTTGACTTTTCAGCCCTCTATCGGCATTTACATAATTGTTCAACAATGCTGGGGCAATGTGGATAAAAATTGATAGTGTATGACTTCTATTATTCTTCTGGCCGCTCGTAATAGAAATGTAGTGTTATGTTTAGAAGGTTTGGGGGGTAGAGCTGTCAGTAATTGGGACATGTGTAGTATGACTCTGTTTACGTCATATCTCAGGTGACTGATGTCGGAACTTAACTAAAAATGAAGTTAGATCTTAATAGAAAACAGCTGTCTTTCATATTTCGAGCTCCACAAACTGCTATTTTTTTACGTAAGTCGGATTGGCTTCAATTTTCCCGACGTTTACGTCATACCGTAACCCTAACGGCAAGCTTAAACGATTTGTTCGTCAGCTGAAGATTGATCGCATTTTTGAATGTGTTTTTATTCGAGAATATAATTTTGAAAGGGAGCGTTCAACAAGCCGGTAGACATTAAACTTTCATGAAAAAAACATCAAATTAATGTTATTTTAGATAAAGGTTTAAATTTGAAACTGTAACGAATGTATAAATTGGGCCATTGTGAAGGTACAGGAGTGTGAAATTTCACTGTCACTAGCAAGTACGTTTAGAGCCCTTTAGAATTCCTCAGGTCGCTTCCACATTTCTCGATTTTTTTTTGGATTTTTTTTTTTGAGGGGGGGGGTGGTTGATATTGAAATATGAAGAAAAACACGTAAAACTCACATCGGGAACAGAAATTAGGGAATTTTAATCATAGGTTTACAGAAAGAAATCAAGGGCAATAATTGTGCCAAATTTGCGAGAATCTGTGTTGGGGAAGTACTCTAAATCGTGTCTAAAAATGATTTACGATCTATAAGTCATTTCATCTTCGTTGAATGATTTAATTACCCCTTTTCAGTTCGCTGGCAGCAATTGGAATATTCATATCATTATTTGGAAGTAGACCAATTAATATTTTTAGCGTGCAGCCTTCGGGCTGCATGTTGAAAATATTGATTGGTTTGCCCTACAAACTAACTTAGCACCCATCCTACTTAATGAAATTATGACGTATCAAGTTCCGGGCCGAACATGAGGTCTAACCTGTTCACAGGGTTAATGTACGTCAAGGACATACAAAAAGAGGGTTTAAAGCAGATTTTTTGCATCAAAATACCTATTTTTTCGAGTATTCAGCTGATTGTTTTGTAAATTAAAACCTATGATTGTGATAAATCCCGATAGGCATTGGGGTATGAGATATGTGTAGCACATATAAACTACAGTTCAGGGTTTGATTCCTTTGGAAACTATGCTAAAATCTTCAGGAAACAGATCTAATTGAGAAATTTGCTTCGAAAGCTGGACACAAATAGAGAATTTCTCTCTCGTGTTTCACAACTTTTGTTTTATATCTTTTTACGCTCAACCACAGTGATACCTGGTCATATCATGTATTGAAGTCCTGTGATTGTTTTAGATCAGAGTTTCATTGCGTGAGCCATCGAGTTGCTTAGTGTGTGCATTACAATTGTTCCATACTGTAACGCTTTGGCGAACAGTAACACATGCAGAAGGATAAATTATCCTATAAAAAGGAGTGAAGGTGTGAGAACTATTTCGATTGGTCAACTTTACTCTCTCTCTCTCTCTCTCTCTCTCTCTCTCTCTCTCTCTTCTCTCCCTTTGTCTGTCTGTCTGTCTGTCTGTCTGTCTGTCTGTCTGCCCGCCGCCCCTCTCTCTCTCTTTCTCACTCTCTCTCTGTCACCGTCTCTGTCTCCCTCTTTGTCTCGCTATCTCTCTCCATTTCTCTCTGTCTCTGTCTCTGTCTCTGTCTCTCTCTCTCTCTCTCTCTCTCTCTCTCTCTCTCTCTCTCCCTATTCAATCAGTCATTTCATTCAGTGGTACGAGTACGAATTCACTTTCGGTTTTTTTTATCAATGTTATGACATATTTTTCATATTAAATAATTCTTTCTTAACATATCTAAATGTGTTTTATACGTTATTAATTGCAAATCCTGGGGAGGTGGTAAAAATAAAAGTTGGGCGCATGAAATGTTTTTTTTTCATTATTGCTTTTCTCAATGTTGTTCTGAGCAATGATGTTAATGTGGCGTATATGTAAATAGCTCGTCCATGGGAAAGTAGCGGTGCTAGAGAAAGCTGAGATTTTGAGGAGATAATATTTCCGATACCAACATGCAACGCAGAAAGCAACATCGCGTTTCATAAGACATGCCGAGGCTTAGAATCGCTATTTTTTTTAGAATTAATTAATGCCTTGATCTTTCTCCTCAAGCGGGGAGTTCTTCCTTTCAACTTAACCAAAAATGGCTGATGCTTGCCTGAATCTGAAAACATGCAGGCAAATGACATTTGTGTTTTGTATGAACAGAGCGGTGGGGTGGGGGGGGGGGTGGTCTTAAAAAAATTACTCTTCACAAGGCTGCAAAGACTTTTCCCACCCACGACCACCCACGACCCCTTTTTAGACGACAATGTTTCCTTTTTATGTTGGGAATCCGCCCCTTCAACCCAGGTCAAGCTCCTAAAATGAATCCTCCACATTTTAGTGTCCGCTTTTTACTCATATTGCTGATTCGTTTCTGCTAGTGCACTTTTTTCTAACAACACAAAAAGGGAAATAATTTACAAAAAAATTAAAAAACTAGAGTAGATTTTGAGCAAAACCAGAAATCTGTAAGACAACTACTTCATGTCTGTAATAATTCAGTGGTGTATAATTGTTCCAAATTATATCTTAAAGTGTTTAGTATGGGTTATTGAAGTGACAGGCTCAATTATATTCACTAACTTCACTAGATAAATGTGGTGTGGCTCCATGACACAATGTTATCAATGTGCTTTTGACAACTCGTGCAATGTACAACAAAATATTAAGTCATCATTAGAACACTTGGAGTGACCACTAAATTCGAACTTAGATTCAGTGGGATCATGGAGGTGAGTTGAGATGGGTTGATGGGGTAGAAAAAAGGCTATTATAGGGCATACGTGTACACTGTTTTAATGTTATCTTTCTAAACCACCCGCGCCAGCTAGCACAAGAAATTTGTGGAGGAATTGACAAACTTGAACATAGTCCCTGACTTGAACCCAAACCAAATACGAAATTCATCGTGAATCACGGGTTACCGAAACGGCACAACTCGCCGGTGGACTACTTAAATTTGTAGTGAAGCACCACGTAGGGTCCGATGCCAGTAGCTTTATATAGTTTAGTGGACAGGGATCCAGCTATGTGAACAGCCCGGCCATCGTAGCTATGCATTAACAACCCGGCCACCAGAGGTGGGTCTTTTATATCCGGGCACCACGCTGTATTCCATTTGATAGTCTTTTCCTTTATCACATTTTCATTATCAAAAGTACTACTTCAACAAATTTCAAATCCTTACTCGTATAAACATACAGTTAAAACTAGAAGTTCTGTCATGAAATACGCACAAATAGCACGTCGATCTGCGCGTTCATCTACGCGTTATGACCATAGTAGGGTCAAATTCTGTACATATGGCCTATGCACAAGCAATGTTTCAGCCAATGGACCTCCGGGTAACCCGGAGGTCCATTGGCAGAAACATTGCCTGTGTTTGCTATGAGTAAACAGGTGAACCTTCCATGCTTTGGATGCTATTCGATATGGCAATTGCGCGCAATTCCTATGCGCAATTAAGCTCAGATAAGCGCACAGTTCTTGGCAGGACTTCAACTTTTGACTGTACACTGTGAATGAGAATATTATTAGTCCTTGTATCTTAGTTAGGGATGTAACAAGATGTGAAATTAATTTCTAACAATTCAGTTTTCTAATACATTTTCATTTTGTATTGATCCAAAAGAACAGTTGATAATGCAATGTGCCGACATCAGAGAAGTGTAATGTAGAACTGCAGTATTAGAAGATTAAAACTTCAGGGGACATTATGATTCTATTTTCAGATTCCCACATGTGTCTTTTCTCATTATTTGCTTGTTCTTATTATTGTTTTTTGTTACATAAATGATTTATTTGATTGAACATTTGACTTTTTTTTATGCAACACTGGTTTAAACCTGTTGAAAACAGTTTAAGGATGGACGATATTGACGACAAACTGTTTGATGGTCACCATCTCACCAAATGTGAGTTACAACAGCTGGTTTTCAGTCAAGCTACTATGTCATATATGTACTAACTACCCTAAACGCCATTATATCACTTAAGAGTGCATCAAGATAGATTAAAACAGAAAAAAAATTATAAATTTGATGAGAGGAAAAAAGTTACTTTTTACGACCGGAAACATTCACTCACCCCGGCCCTGTTCAGAGGATTTTTTTTTAATACCCCCCAAAAAGATTATCGCGAAAGTACACCCCGACCACGCCGACAAAGATAGATGACTGATAGATTCTGATTTTTTTTTACCATACAAACAAGTAACACAGAATTGTCTGCCGCAATGTTAAAACATAACACAAATCAATAAACAACAAGGAGATAACATAACCAGAATGGCTATCTACAAGGAGATAACATAACCAGATTGGTTGTCTACAACGAGATAACATAGCCAGATTGGTTGTCTACAACGAGATAACATAACCAGATTGGTTGTCTACAACGAGATAACATAACCAGAATGGCTATCTACAAGGAGATAACATAACCAGATTGGTTGTCTACAACGAGATAACATAGTCAGATTGGCGGTCTACAGGGAGATAACATAGCCAGATTGGTTGTCTACAACGAGATAACATAGCCAGATTGGTTGTCTACAACGAGATAACATAACCAGAATGGCTATCTACAAGGAGATAACATAACCAGATTGGTTGTCTACAACGAGATAACATAGTCAGATTGGCGGTCTACAGGGAGATAACATAGCCAGATTGGTTGTCTACAACGAGATAACATAGCCAGATTGGTTGTCTACAACGAGATAACATAACCAGATTGGTTGTCTACAACGAGATAACATAACCAGATTGGCGGTCTACAGGGAGATAACATAGCCAGATTGGCGGTCTACAACGAGATAACATAGCCAGATTGGTTGTCTACAACGAGATAACATAGCCAGATTGGTTGTCTACAACGAGATAACATAGCCAGATTGGCGGTCTACAGGGAGATAACATAGCCAGATTGGTTGTCTACAACGAGATAACATAGCCAGAATGGCTATCTACAAGGAGATAACATAGCCAGATTGGCTGTCCACAAGGAGATAACATAACCAGATTGGTTGTCTACAACGAGATAACATAGCCAGATTGGCGGTCTACAGGGAGATAACATAGCCAGATTGGTTGTCTACAACGAGATAACATAGCCAGATTGGTTGTCTACAACGAGATAACATAGCCAGATTGGTTGTCTACAACGAGATAACATAGCCAGATTGGTTGTCTACAACGAGATAACATAGCCAGATTGGCGGTCTACAGGGAGATAACATAGCCAGATTGGTTGTCTACAACGAGATAACATAGCCAGAATGGCTATCTACAAGGAGATAACATAGCCAGATTGGCTGTCCACAAGGAGATAACATAACCAGATTGGTTGTCTACAACGAGATAACATAGCCAGATTGGCGGTCTACAGGGAGATAACATAGCCAGATTGGTTGTCTACAACGAGATAACATAGCCAGATTGGTTGTCTACAACGAGATAACATAACCAGATTGGTTGTCTACAACGAGATAACATAGCCAGATTGGCTGTCTACAAGGAGATAACATAACCAGATTGGTTGTCTACAACGAGATAACATAGCCAGATTGGTTGTCTACAACGAGATAACATAACCAGAATGGCTATCTACAAGGAGATAACATAACCAGATTGGTTGTCTACAACGAGATAACATAGCCAGATTGGCGGTCTACAAGGAGATAACATAGCCAGATTGGCGGTCTACAAGGAGATAACATAGCCAGATTGGCGGTCTACAGGGAGATAACATAGCCAGATTGGTTGTCTACAACGAGATAACATAGCCAGATTGGCTGTCTACAAGGAGATAACACAGCCAGATTGGCTGCCTACAAGGATATAACATAGCCAGATTGGCTGTGTACAAGGAGACAACATAGCCAGATTGGCTGTCTACCTGCCGTCCACTTGTGGGCTATAAATCTCGTCAAAAACCTTAGTAGTCGGGAATGCACTCCCTCATAAGGAAACAAAACACAACGCACATTGAAACAGATAACAAGTTTGTGTTGAGGAATGTTTCGTAAAGGATAAGATTAATGCTATACGTTAACAACTTAAACTCTGTGGACAGATATTCCTCCCCGATACACCATTTTCACCCATCTGTAAATTTTGAAAACAGAAACTCTTTTTACCTATGATATATCGATTTAATTAACATATCACAACTTCGTCTCAAAGCCAGTCATGGCTGCTGCGAAGATCAGAAGAACGTTTATTTTTTTTTTATTTTTTACGATACAAACATGCTAAGATTAATACTGTCGCGCCCCAACAGGGAATATCATGATTAAGTGCCTTGCCCTTGTGGAAGATACTGCGCATTTAAGAGATACTTGTTACTGCTTCCCTCAGATCGTTTGGAAATGACACCAAAACTCCAATAAACCCATGATGCGTGCGACACCACTATTGCTAATTCATCAACATATTTTCAGATTATAATCTGCGGTACGTGGTGTCTGTAATTCCATGTGCTGTAGAACAAAGACCCTAATTTCTTACATTATTACCACTTTAGCGTGCGTTCTCTAGTATATTAACACAATTTTACCTTTACGGTAAAAGTGCATAATGCACAGACTCAAACCGGAAGTTGTGTGTTAACGTGGTTAACAGCCCGCTTCCGGCTAAATGCTTCGTCAACAGCCCCGGCTCCAGTTATAGTTTATGTAATCCGTCATAACAAATGCGCCGCTGGTTCCGAGATGATGAAACGCGCTTAACTGCAATGAATGTTAAAAAAAACACGTGAAATTTGTGTGATTTCCCCATTACTTCGGTGATGAAGCATTCGAATTGTCAAGGTGAGTGTAATTAATTCATTACGGTAGGTTTTTGTTAGTAGATTTCGGGAGAAGGCCAATTTTTCGTGGCAAACAAAAATATTTAAATTAAGCTATCATGTCATTGACCACGTGACGTTTTGTTTATCTGGAAACAGACGACACATGTGTTTCGGTTAAATGTAATTGCGAAAACTTGATGACGAACCTTCGGATTTAACCATTTTAGAAGTGTTAATAATAGTAATAATAAGATTTTGTCGGGCGTCCCTGTTTATTAACGCCCGCTAGGAATAATTGAGAGCCATCGGGGCGTTAACAGCCCTCGACTTCGTCTCGGGCTGTTAATGGGCCCTCTGGCTGTTAATCATTCCTGTCGGGCCGTTAATAAACCGTAACGCCCTCCAAAACCATGTTATTAGTATAGTAAACCCAATTTTGACTTTTGTCAGTACATCGTTGTGTCGATATAATAATAATTTTTTATGCTGACATTATAGCATACACAAGAAACGCCGTAGACTGGTCACTTTCCACGGACGCAAAAATATTAGATTACTAGCACTAATTACTGGACTAATCATCAACAAGTTAATTAATGAAGCACCGGGTACAAACCCAGTGCTTCATTAACCCCCTGCACACTGATGTCAAAATATCTAAATTTCAGGCAGAAAAAATTTCCCATCATGCAACAAGAAATTTAACCAATTCAATCTCGTTTGACAGAGCTCATTGAGCTCTGTCAAACGAGATTGAATTGGTTAAATTTCTAGATGCATTATGGGAAAAACAGCTTTTTGAAATTTTAGTATTTTGACATCAGAGTGAAGGGGGTTAATTAACATTTTGCTGCTGATGATTTTTATTACATGGTAGACGCATGTATAGACATTACTGTCCACGCGTGGATTACAACCATTCCACTGCGATTGTATTGTACTTCACAGACCTCCACAGGACAGAACAATAGGTCAGAACAATAATTTGAGGTAAAAAAAATCCGTATATTTTACCATGACTTTGTTATCTCTTTCGATAAACCAAATATAGCTAACATATCCGGTCAGTGCTATTCCCCAAACATCGCTTTTCGTCAATTTTTACTTCCAAAGGATTGTTTATGACGACTCTTTGGAATTAGTTCGTCGAGCTTAGTCCAGTAAGGGATCATAATTTATGTTTGGGAGGAAATTATATTAATTTGTTAATCCTGAAAAAATGGAAAAAAGAGTTTCATTTTCAAATCCCCAAATCATGCTAAAATGGTTAATGATTCATAACTTTTCATGATTTGTAGCCTGAAAGTGTTGCGCAAAGTGTTGTGCAAAAAATGACAAATCTTTAAAACATACGTTCCTGAAAAAGATCAATGCGCATTTGTCTGAATATACAGGGATGAAATTAGTGATTATGATCCATTTGGAAGTGATAATTAGTCGCAGCAGTCCTAGTATGTTGTATTTCAATTTCCGGTATAAATCCCCAAACTGACAAGGAAGCTGTCGAGGAGTTTCTTTGTGGCTTGTTACACTAATTGATATCCTAGTTTTTGATTACCGTTCACAGTCATTTGGTTAAATTATATTAGAGTTGATCCTCTTCGGACTAACTACATAACACTATAAAGAAACGTTATAGGAAATTGTAAAGGAACTGGGTACAAAGTAACCACATTATTTTCAACACATTCGCCGCGTCCCAAGAATTAATACATCGCTATGCCGGTTCTTTTTTCTGATCGCGACACTTGTTCGCGGCTTTTGGCAAATGCTTTGAAAAATGGATATCGCAACACGGAACACAGTATATGTAATACCCAGAGGTGACACGGTAGAAATTCCCCGCACAAGAATTACTAATTTGTGAGCACGAATCACTAATTCTTGCACCGGTATTATTATTTCGTAAGCAAGAATTACCATTTGATGAAGACGAATCACTATTTCATACGATAATATTTAGAGTGGTAGTCTAGAATAATTTGTGTGTACCCTCTTTCAGCTATTTTTAGCCGTTAGTAATTGTGTCCCATATGGTGCCTTACAGGTGACATATTGTATTATTATGCCTCACGTTTGTAACATCAGCAGTGATTGGTTAATTTGATACCTTCTAAAAGTCATAGTACTGGGGTTTGGGGGCAAAAGACGGGTACTATTGGAACGTTCTTCCCTGAAGACAAGAGAACAAAGAAAATGTAAGCTCCACTACCATTGATCAGCGTCGATTACGCACGCTGGCGCTGTGTCTGATTATATGCAACTACTTTTCGTCACCGAAAGACACAAACTTACTATCATTTTCACTATTTCAGTGGGTGTGTTTTTAATTTTAACTGCAAACAATGAATTCAAAAGAATCAGAAATATTAAAAACTCACGTGTTGTTCACCACTTCAGTGAATCATGAATATGAGTTATGACTTCATTCAATTATTTCCACAATTTTAGTACTCCTGGACCTCACTGAGCCTCCGCCTGAGCCCTCAAATTCAAAATAAATTATTTCACTCTGCTTAATTCTAACAACTATCGTCGACAAAGAAACATGAATTGATATTCCATTAATTTATACCACTTATCACACAAGCATTAATGATGAATTATAGTATAACATGAACAGCATGATGCAGTTGTAAACACTGGCATTTGGTGATATAGAAACTCCCAAAGCCATGGCACATGTGACAAGACATTTTTGAAGAGACGTCATTCGTTCGAAATGACGTCATGTTTTTGGATTCGACTACATTGTTATTACAAGATTGATGGTTTGAACATTGCAGTTAACGCTTAACAATGAAAGTTATTTTTTAGGCATAATAAAATAATTAGAACGTTTCTTTTCATGTTCTATCGGTCGATAGTACGTGAGTTTGTGTGATTTCTGAATAAAACCTTCAGCAGCTTCGCTGCTTCAGGTTTTATTTCAGAAATCACACAAACTCACGTACTATCGACCGATAGAACATGAAAAGGAACGTTCTAATATTATAGTAGAGTGTACTGACCTTGTGCCCCAACCAACGATATGATAGTGTGGAGCATACATTTCTCTTTGTCATTGTGTTAAGCTAGATCAGCCTGTTCGCTGTTTCAGGTTTCATTTCAGAAATCACACAAACTCAGGTACTATCGACCGAAACAACATGAAAAGGAACGTTCTAATATTATAGTAGAGTGTACTAACCTTGTGCCCCAACCAACGATATGATAGTGTGGATCATACATTTCTTTTTGTCAGTGTGTTAAGCTACATCAGCCTGTTGATCCACCTGATGCCGTATACTTGATCACCCCGTAGTTACGGTACACGGAAAGAAAAGGTAGATCATCTGGTATTGATGAATGAGCTTGATTGTCTGCTGTGTTGATACAGTATGTATTGGTTATAACTCATTAGTCATTTCCTATATCTTGCCCGCCTTTCATCTGAAACTTTTGACACAAAGGACTGTCCGCTTTTTGGTATTTTATTCTAACCTTTTTCCACTTATTAGACTGCCTGAAGTCTTATACAATTATACCACTGTATGAGTTATACTCTACCACCATATGAGTTATACTATACCACCATATCAGTTATACGATACAACCATATGAGTTATACTATACCACCATATCGGTTATACTATACCACCATATCAGTTATACTATACCACCATATGAGTTATACTCTACCACCATATCAGTTATACTATACCACCATATCAGTTATACAGTACCACCATATGAGTTATACGATACAACCATATGAGTTATACTATACCACCATATGAGTTATACTCTACCACCGAATGAGTTATACTATACCACTGTGTGAGTTATATTATACCACCGTATGAGATAAACTATACCACTATATGAGTTTTACTATACCACTGTATGGGTTATACTATACCATAGTATGAGTTATACTATACCGCCATATGAGTTATACTATACCACCATATCGGTTATACTATACCACCATATGAGTTATACTATACCACCATATCAGTTATACTATATCACCATATGAGTTATACTATACCACCATATCAGTTATATGATACAACCATATGAGTTATACTATACCACCATATCAGTTATACTATACCACCATATGACTTATACTATACCACATATCAGTTATACTATACCACCATATCAGTTATATGATACAACCATATGAGTTATACTATACCACCATATCAGTTATACTATACCACCATATCAGTTATACTCTACCACCATATGAGTTATACTCTACCACCATATGAGTTATACTATACCACCATATCAGTTATACTATACCACCATATCAGTTATACTATATCACCATATCAGTTATACTATACCACCATATCAGTTATACTATACCACCATATGAGTTATACTCTACCACCATATCAGTTATACTATACCACCATATCAGTTATACTATACCACCATATCAGTTATACTATACAACCATATGAGTTATACTAAACCACCATATTAGTTATACTATACCACCATATCAGTTATACTATACCACCATATGAGTTATACGATACAACCATATGAGTTATATGATACAACCATATCAGTTATACTATACCACCATATGAGTTATACGATACAACCATATGAGTTATACGATACAACCGTATCAGTTATACTGTACCACCATATCAGTTATACTATACAACCATATGAGTTATACGATACAACCATATCAGTTATACGATACAACCATATCAGTTATACTATACCACCATATGAGTTATACAATACAACCATATGAGTTATACGATACAACCATATTAGTTATACAGTACCACCATATGAGTTATATGATACAACCATATGAGTTATACTATACCACCATATGAGTTATACTCTACCACCGAATGAGTTATACTATACCACTGTGTGAGTTATATTATACCACCGTATGAGATAAACTATACCACTATATGAGTTTTACTATACCACTGTATGGGTTATACTATACCATCGTATGAGTTATACTATACCGCCATATGAGTTATACTATACCACTATATGAGTTATACTATACCACTATATGAGTTATACTATACCACCATATGAGTTATACTATACCGCCATATGAGTTTTACTATACCACTGTATGAGTTTTACTCTACCACCATATGAGTTATACGATACAACCATATGAGTTATACTATACCACCATATCAGTTATACTATACCACCATATGAGTTATATGATACAACCATATGAGTTATACGATACAACCATATCAGTTATACTATACCACCATATGGGTTATACGATAAAACCATATGAGTTATACGATACAACCATATCAGTTATACTATACCACCATATCAGTTATACTATACAACCATACCACCGTATGAGATATACTATACCTCTATATGAGTTTTACTATACCACTGCATGGGTTATACTATACCATCGTATGAGTTATACTATACCGCCATATGAGTTATACTCTACCACCGTATGAGTTATACTATACCACTATATGAGTTATACTATACCACCATATGAGTTATACTATACCGCCATATGAGTTTTACTATACCACTGTATGAGTTTTACTATACCACTGTATGGGTTATACTATTCCACCATATGAGTTATACTATACCACCATATGAGTCATACTATACCACTGCATATGAATTATATTATACCACCATATAAGTTATACTATACCTCTATATGAGTCATACTATACCACCATATGAGTTATACTATACCACGATATGAGTTACACTATACCACCATATGAGATATACTATACTGCCATATGATATATAGTATACCGCCATATGGGTTTTACTATACCACTGTATGAGGTATACTATACAACCGTATGAATTATACTAAACCGGCATATGAGTTACACTATATCGCCATATGAGTTTTACTATACCACTGTATGAGTTTTACTATACCACTGTATACCACTGTATGGGTTCTACTATTCCACCATATGAGTTATACTATACCACCATACGAGTTATACTATACCACTGCATATGAATTATATTATACCACCATATAAGTTATACAATACCACTATATGAGTTATACTATACCACCAAATGAGTTATACTATACCACGATATGAGTTACACTATTCCACAATATGAGATATACTATACTGCCACATGAGTTATACTATACCGCCATATGAGTTTTACTATACCACAATATGGGTTTTACTATACCACTGTATGAGTTATACTATACAACCGTATGAGTTATACTAAACCGCCATATGAGTTATACTGTACCACCATATGAGTTTTACTATACCACTGTATGGGTTTTACTATACCACTGTATGAGTTATACTATACAACCGTATGAGTTATACTAAACTGCCATATGAATTATACTGTACCACCATATGAGTTATACTATACCGCCATATGAGTTTTACTATACTGCCATCTGAGTTTTATTATACTGCAGTATGAATTATACTATACAACCGTATCAGTTATACTATACTGCCATATGAGTTATATTATACCGCCATATGAGTTTTACTATACCACTGTATGAGTTATACTCTACCACCGTATGAGTCATACTATAGCACCATATGAGTTATACTATACCGCCATATGAGTTTTACTATACCACTGTATGAGTTATACTATACCGCCATATGAGTTTTACTATACCACTGTATGAGTTATACTATACCACCGTATGAGTTATACTGTACCACCATATGAGTTATACTATACCACCGTATGAGTTATACTATACAACTGTATGAGTTATACTCTACCACTATATGAGTTAGACTATAATGCCATATGAGTTTTACTATACCACTGTATGAGTTATGCAATACCACGGTATGAGTTATACTAAACCACCATATGAGATATACTATACAGCCATATGAGTTTTACTGTACCACTGTATGAGTTATACTGTACCACAGTATGAGTAAAACTATACCGCCATATGAGTTATACTATACCACCATATGAGTTTTACTATACCACTGTATGAATTATACTATACAACCATATGAGCTACACTAAACCGCCATATCAGTTATACTACACTGCCATATGAGTTTTACCATACCACTGTATGAGTTATACTATACAAACCCCATTAGTTCTACTATACCGGCATAGGATTTATACTATACCGCCATATGAGTAATACTACACCGTCATTAGTGTTCTACTATACCACTGTATGAGTTATACTGTACCACCGCATTAGTTATACTATACCACTGTATGAGTTACACTATACCATCATATGAGTTTTGCTATACCGCCATATGAGTTTCACTATACCACTGTATGAGTTCTACTATACCACTGTATGAGTTATACTATACCACCGTATGAGTTATACTATACTGCCATATGAGTTATACTATACAACTGTACGAGTTATAGTATACCACCATATGAGTTATACTATACAGCCATATGAGATTTACTATACCACTGTATGAGTTTTACTATACCACTGTATGAGTTATACAATACCACGGCATGAGTTATACTATACCACCATATGAGTTATACTCTACCACCCTATGAGTTATACTATACCACCATATGAGTTACACTATACAGACATATGAGTTTTACCTTACCACTGTATGAGTTTTACTGTACCACTGTATGGGTTGTACTATACCACCATACGAATTATACTATACTGCCATAAGAGTTATATATATACTATACTATACTGCCATAAGAGTTATACTATACCGTCATATGGAATTTTCTATACCACTGTATGAGTTATACTCTACCACCATATGAGTTATGCTATACCACCATATGAGTTACACTCTACAGACATATGAGTTTTACCTTACCACTGTATGAGTTTTACTGTACCACTGTATGGGTTGTACTATACCACCATACGAGTTATACTATACTGCCATAAGAGTTATACTATACCAACATATGAGATTTACTATATCACCGTATGAGTTATACTGTACCACAGTATGAGTTATACTATACCACTGTAGGCATTATACTCTACCACTATATGAGTTATACTATACCACCATATGAATTATACTATACCACTGTATGAGTTATACTATACCGCCATATGAGTTATACTATACCAGCATATGAGTCATACTATACTGCCGTATGAGTTATAATATACCACTGTATGAGTTATACTATACCACTGTATGAGTTATACTGTACCACCATATGAGTTATACTATACCGCCATATGAGTTTTACTATACCACCATATGAGTTATACTATACAACTCTATGAGTTATACTCTACCACTATATGAGTTAGACTATAATGCCATATGAGTTTTTCTATACCACTGTATGAGTTATGCAATACCACGGTATGAGTTATACTAAACCACCATATGAGATATACTATACCGCCATATGAGTTTTACTGTACCACTGTATGAGTTATACTGTACCACAGTATGAGTTATACTATACCGCCATATGAGTTATACTATACCACCATATGAGTTTTACTATACCACTGTATGAATTATACTATACAACCATATGAGCTACACTAAACCGCCATATCAGTTATACTACACTGCCATATGAGTTTTACCATACCACTGTATGAGTTATACTATACAAACCCCATGAGTTCTACTATACCGGCATAGGATTTATACTATACCGCCATACGAGTTATACTACACCGTCATATGTGTTCTACTATACCACTGTATGAGTTATATTCTACCACCACATGAGTTATACTATTCCACTCTATGAGTTACACTATACCATCATATGAGTTTTGCTATACCGCCGTATGAGTTTCACTATACCACTGTATGAGTTCTACTATACCACTGTATGAGTTATACTATACCACCATATGAGTTATACTATACTGCCATATGAGTTATACTATACAACTGTACGAGTTATAGTATACCACCATATGAGTTATATTATAGAGCCATATGAGATTTACTATACCACTGTATGAGTTTTACTATACCACTGTATGAGTTATACAATACCACGGCATGAGTTATACTATACCACCATATGAGTTATACTCTACCACCCTATGAGTTATACTATAGCACCATATGAGTTACACTATACAGACATATGAGTTTTACCTTACCACTGTATGAGTTTTACTGTACCACTGTATCGGTTGTAATATACCACCATACGAGTTATACTATACTGCCATATGAGTTATACTATACCGTCATATGGAATTTACTATACCACTGTATGAGTTACACTCTACCACCATATGAGTTATGCTATACCACCATATGAGTATTACTATACTGCCATATGAGTTTTACTATACTGCGGTATGAGTTATACTATACCACAGTATGAGTTATACTATACAACCATATGACTTATACTATACCGCCATATGAGTTATACTATACCAACATATGAGTTTTACTATATCACCGTATGAGTTATACTGTACCACAGTATGGGTTATGCTATACCACTGTAGGCATTATACTATACCACTATATGAGTTATACTATACCACCATATGAGTTATACTATACCACTGTATGAGTTATACTATACCGCCATATGAGTTATACTATACCAGCATATGAGTCATACTATACTGCCATATGAGTTATAATATACCACTGTATGAGTTATACTATACCACTGTATGAGTTATACTGTACCACCATATGAGTTATACTATACCGCCATATGAGTTTTACTATACCACCGTATGAGTTATACTATACAACTCTATGAGTTATACTATACCGCCATATGAGTTATACTATACCAGCATATGAGTTATACTATACTGCCATATGAGTTATAATATACCACTGTATGAGTTATACTATACCACTGAATGAGTTATACCATACCACCGTATGAGTTATACTCTACTGCCATTTGAGTTATACTATACCACTGTATGAGTTACACTATACCACCGTATGATTTATACTATACCACCCTATGAGTTATAGTATACCACTTTAAGAGTTATACTATACCACCATATGAGTTATACTCTTCCACCAAATGAGGTATACTATACAATCATATCAGTTGTACTATACCACCATATGAGTTATAGTCTACCACCATATGAGAAGTATGATACCACCATATGAGTTATACTATACCACCGTATGAGTTATACTATACCACCATATGAGTTATACTATTCAACTGTATCAGTTTTACTACACCACCATATGAGTTATACTATACAATTGCATGAGTTATACTATACCACGATATGAGTTATACACTACCACCATATGAGTTATATGATACCACCATATGAGTTATACTATACCACCATATGAGTTATGCTATACCACCATATGAGTTATACTATACCACTATATCAGTTATACTATACCGCCATATGAGTTATACCATACCACCATATGAGTTACACTATACCACTATATGAGTTATACTATGCCACCATATGAGTTATACTATACCACCATATGAGTTATACTATACAACTGTATGAGTTATACTATACCACGGTATGACTTATACTATACCGCCATATGAGATATACCATACCACCATATGAGTTATACTATACCACTATATCAGTTGTACTATACCGCCATATGAGTTATACCATACCACCATATGAGTTACACTATACCACTGTATGAGTTATACTATGCCACCATATGAGTTATACTATACCACCATATGAGTTATACTATACCACTGTATGAGTTATACTATACCACCATATGAGTTATACTATGTCACCATATGAGTTATACTATACAACCATATGAATTATACTATACCACCATATGAGTTATACTATATCACCGCATGAGTTATACTATACCACCATATGAGTAACACTATACCAATGTATGAGTTATACTATACCATCATATGAGTTTTCTATACCAGGTATGAAATATACTATAGTACCATATGAGTAATACTATACCATCATATGAGTTTTCTATACCAGGTATGAGTTATACAATAGCACCATATGAGTTATACAATACCACTGTATGAGTTACACTATACCACTGTTATATGAGTTATACTATACCACCATATCAGAAATATTATACCGCCATATGAGTTATACTATACCACCATATGAGTTATACTATACCACCATATGAGAAATACTATATCGCCATATGAGTTATACTATGCTGCCATATGACTTAAAGTCTACCACCATATGAGTTATAGTATATCACTGTATCAGATATGCTATACCACCATATGAATTATACTATACCACTATATGAGAAATACTACACCGCCATATGAGTTATACTATACCACCATATGTGCTATACTATACCACCATATGAGTTATACTATACCTCTGTATGCATTATACTCCACCACTCTATGAGTAATATTCTACCACCTTGTGAGGTATACTATACTACTCTATGAGTTATACTATACCACCATATGAGTTATACTATACCACCACATGAATTATACTAAACCACGGTATGAGTTATAATATACCACCATATGAATTATACTATACCACTGTATGAGTTATACTATACCACCATATGAGTTATACTATGTCACCATATGAGTTATACTATACCACCATATGAATTATACTATACCACCATATGAGTTTTACTATATCACCACATGAGTTATACTATACCACCATATGAGTAACACAAAACCACTGTATGAGTTATGCTATACCATCATATGAGTTTTCTATGCCAGGTATGAAATATACTATAGTATCATATGAGTAATACTATACCATCATATGAGTTATACTATACCACCACATGAATTATACTAAACCACTGTATGAGTTATAATATACCACCATGTGAGTTATACTATACCACCATATGAGTTTTACTATTCCACCATATGAGTTAGACTCTACCACTGTATGAGTTAGACTTTTCCACTCTATGAGTTATAATATACCACCATATCAGTTATACTGTACAACTGTATGAGTTTTACTATACCACCATATGAGTTATACTATACCACTGCATGAGTTATACTATACCACAGAATGAGTTATACACTACCATCATATGAGTTATAGTGTACGACCATACGAGTTATACTATACCACCATATCTTTTCTACTATACCACTATATGAGTTATACTACACCACCATATGAGTTATACTGTACCACCACATGAGTTATACTATACCGCCATATATTTTATACTATACCACTATATGAGTTATACTATACCACCATATGAGTTATACTATACCACCATATGAGAAATACTATACCGCCATATGACTTATACTATGCCGCCATATGAGTTATACTATACCACCATATGAGTTATACTATACCACCATATGAGTTATACTTTAACATCATATGAGTTATACTATACCACTGTATGAGATATACTATATCACCATATGAGTTATACTATACCACTATACGAGAAATACTATACCGCCATATGAGTTATACTATGATACGATATGAGTTATACTATACCACCATATGAGTTATACTATACCACTGTATGAGAAATACTGTACCGCCGTATGAGTTATACTATGCCGCCATATGAGTTATACTATGCCGCCATATGAGTTATACTATGCCGCCATATGAGTTATACTATTTCACAGTATGAATTATACTATACCGCCATATGATTTATGCTATACCAATGTATGAGTTATACTGTACCACCATATCAGATATACTATACCACCATATGAGAAATACTATACCGCCCTATGAGTTCTGCAATGCAGCCATATGAGTTTTACTAAACCAACATATGAGTTTTACTACACCACTGTATGAGTTACACTGTACCACGGAATGTGTTATACTATACCACCATATGAGTTATAATATACCACCATATGAGAAATACTATACCGCCATAGGAGTTACACCATACCAACATATGAGTTATACTATACCACCATATGAGAAATACTATACCGCCATATCAGTTATACTATGCCGCCATATCAGTCATACCTAACCACCATATGAGTTATGCTATACCACTGTATCAGATATACTATACCACCATATGAGTTATACTATACCACCATATGAGAAATACTATGGCACGGTATGTGTTATACACTTCCACCATATGATTTATATTATACCACGATATGAGTTATACTATACCACTGTATGAGAAATACAATACCGCCATATGAGTTATACTATGCCGCCATATGAGTTATACTTTTCCATGGTATGAGTTATACTCTACCACCATATGCGTTATACTATACCATCATATGAGTTATACTATGCCACTGTGTATAATATATATACTATACCACCATATTAATTACACTATACCACAGTATGAGTTATACTATACCACTATATGAGTTATACTATACCACTGTATGAGGTAGAGAATACCACCATATGAGTTATATTATTTCACAGTATAAATTATACTATACCACCATATGAGTTATACATTTCCACTCTATGAGTTACACTGCACCACCACATGAGTTATACTATACCACCATATAAGTTATACTATACCACCATATGAGTTATACTATGCCACTGTATGAGGTAGAGAATACCACCTTATGAGTTATATTATTTCACAGTATAAATTATACTATACCAGCATATGAGTTATACTATACCAATGTATGAGTTATACTAAACCACCGTATGAGATATACTATACCACCATATGAGAAATACTATACCGCCATATGAGTTATACTATACCACCATATGAGTTATACTATACCACCATATGAGTTATACTATACCTCTGTATGCATTATACTCTACCACTGTATGAATTATATTCTACCACCTTGTGATGTATACTATACTACTGTATGAGTTATACTATACCACCATATGAGTTATACTTTACCACCACATGAATTATACTAAACCACTGTATGAGTTATAATATACCACCATATGAGTTATACTATACCACCATATGAGTTTTACTATTCCACCATATGAGTTACACTCTACCACTGTATGAGTTAGACTTTTCCACTCTATGAGTTATAATATACCACCATATCAGTTATACTGTACAACTGAATGAGTTTTACTATACCACCATATGAGTTATACTATACCACTGCATGAGTTATACTATACCATGGTATGAGTTATACACTACCATCATATGAGTTATAGTGTACGACCATACGAGTTATACTATACCACCATATCTTTTCTACTATACCACTATATGAGTTATACTACACCACCATATGAGTTATACTGTACCACCACATGAGTTATACTATACTGCCATATATTTATACTATACCACTATATGAGTTATACTATACCACCATATGAGTTATACTGTACCACCATATGAGTTATACTATACCACCATATATTTATACTATACCACTGTATGAGTTATACTATACCACCATATGAGTTATACTGTACCACCACATGAGTTATACTATACCACCATATATTTTATACTATACCACTATATGAGTTATACTATACCACCATATCAGTTATACTATACCACCATATGAGAAATACTATACCGCCATATGACTTATACTATGCCGCCATATGAGTTATACTATACCACCATATGAGTTATACTATACCACCATATGAGTTATACTTTAACACCATATGAGTTATACTATACCACTGTATGAGATATACTATACCACCTTATGAGTTATACTATACCACTATATGAGAAATACTATACCGCCATATGAGTTATACTATGATACGATATGAGTTATACTATACCACCATATGAGTTATACTATACCACTGTATGAGAAATACTGTACCGCCATATGAGTTATACTATGCCGCCATATGAGTTATACTATACCACCATATGAGTTATACTTTAACACCATATGAGTTATACTATACCACTGTATGAGATATACTATACCACCATATGAGTTATACTATACCACTATACGAGAAATACTATACCGCCATATGAGTTATACTATGATACGATATGAGTTATACTATACCACCATATGAGTTATACTATACCACTGTATGAGAAATACTGTACCGCCATATGAGTTATACTATGCCGTCATATGAGTTATACTATGCCGCCATGTGAGTTATACTATTTCACAGTATGAATTATATTATACCGCCATATGAGTTATACTATACCAATGTATGAGTTATATTGTACCACCATATCAGATATACTATACCACCATATGAGAAATACTATACCGCCATATGAGTTATGCAATGCAGCCATATGAGTTTTACTAAACCAACATATGAGTTTTACTACACCACTGTATGAGTTATACTGTACCACGGAATGTGTTATACTATACCACCATATGAGTTATAATATACCACCATATGAGAAATACTATACCGCCATATGAGTTATACTATGCCGCCATATGAGTTATACCTAACCACCATATGAGTTATACTATACCACTGTATCAGATATACTATACCACCATATGAGTTATACTATACCACCATATGAGAAATACTATGACACGGTATGTGTTATACACTTCCACCATATGATTTATATTATACCACGATATGAGTTATACTATACCACTGTATGAGAAATACAATGCCGCCATTTGAGTTATACTTTTCCATGGTATGAATTATACTCTACCACCATATGCGTTATACTATACCACCATATGAGTTATACTATACCACTGTGTATAGTATATATACTATACCACCATATGAATTATACTATACCACAGTATGAGTTATACTATACCACTATATGAGTTATACTATACCACTGTATGAGGTAGAGAATACCACCATATGAGTTATATTATTTCACAGTATAAATTATACTATACCACCATATGAGTTATACATTTCCACTCTATGAGTTACACTGCACCACCATATGAGTTATACTATACCACCATATGAGTTATACTATACCACCATATGAGAAATACTATTTCACTGTATGAGGTAGATAATACCACCATATGAGTTATATTATTTCACAGTATAAATTATACTCTACCAGCATATGAGTTATACTATCCCAATGTATGAGTTATACTATACCACCGTATGAGATATACTATACCACCATATGAGAAATACTATACCGCCATATGAGTTATACTATACCACCATATGAGTTATACTATACCTCTGTATGCATTATACTCTACCACTGTATGAGTTATATTCTACCACCTTGTGAGGTATACTATACTACTCAATGAGTTATACTATACCACCATATGAGTTATACTATACCACCACATGAATTATACTAAACCACTGTATGAGTTATAATATACCACCATATGAGTTATACTATACCACCATATGAGTTTTACTATTCCACCATATGAGTTACACTCTGCCACTGTATGAGTTAGACTTTTCCACTCTATGAGTTATAATATACCACCATATCAGTTATACTGTACAACTGTATGAGTTTTACTATACCACCATATGAGTTATACTATACCACTGCATGATTTATACTATACCACGGTATGAGTTATACACTACCATCATATGAGTTATAGTGTACGACCATACGAGTTATACTATACCACCATATCTTTTCTACTATACCACTATATGAGTTATACTGCACCACCATATGAGTTATACTGTACCACCACATGAGTTATACTATACCGCCATATATTTTATACTATACCACTATATGAGTTATACTATACCACCATATGAGTTATACTATACCACCATATGAGTTATACTATGATACGATATGAGTTATACTATACCACCATATGAGTTATACTCTACCACTGTATGAGAAATACTGTACCGCCATATGACTTATACTATGCCGACATATGAGTTATACTATGCCGCCATATGAGTTATACTATTTCACAGTATGAATTATACTATACCGCCATATGAGTTATACTATACCAATGTATGAGTTATACTATACCACCATATCAGATATACTATACCACCATATGAGAAATACTATACCGCCATATGAGTTATGCAATGCAGCCATATGAGTTTTACTAAACCAACATATGAGTTTTACTATACCACTGTATGAGTTATACTATATAACCGTATGAGTTATACTATACTGCCTTATGAGTTATACTGTACCGCCGTATGAGTTTTACTAAACCACTGTATGGGTTTTACTATCCCACCATATGAGTTTTACTACACCACTGTATGAGTTATACTGCACCATGAAATGTGTTATACTATACCACCATATGGGTTATAATATACCACCATATGAGAAATACTATACCGCCATAGGAGTTACACCATACCAACATATGAGTTATACTATACCACCATATGAGAAATACTATACCGCCATATGAGTTATACTATGCCGCCATATGAGTTATACTTTTCCATGGTATGAGTTATACTCTACCACCATATGCGTTATACTATACCACCATATGAGTTTTACTATACCACTGTGTATAGTATATATACTATACCACCATATGAATTATACTATACCACAGTATGAGTTATACTATACCACTATATGAGTTATACTATACCACTGTGTATAGTATATACACTATACCACCATATGAATTATACTATACCACTATATGAGTTATACTATACCACCATATGAGTTTTACTATACCACTGTGTATAGTATATATACTATACCACCATATGAATTCTACTATACCACCATATGAGTTATAGTATACCACCATATGAGTTATACTATACCATCATATGAGTTATACTATACCACTGTATGAGGTAGAGAATACCACCATATGAGTTATATTATTTCACATTATAAATTATACTATACCAGCATATGAGTTATTCTATACCAATGTATGAGTTATACTATACCACCGTATGAGATATACTATACCACCATATGAGAAATACTATACCGCCATATGAGTTATACTATGCAGCCATATGAGTTTTACTAAACCACCATATGAGTTTTACAATACCACTGTATGAGTTATACTATATAACTGTATGAGTTATACTCTACTGCACTATGAGTTATACTGTACCGCCATATGAGATTTTCTATACCACTGTATGGGTTTTACTATCCCACCATATGAGTTTTACTATACCACTGTATGAGTTATACTGTACCACGGAATGTGCTATACTATACCACCATATGAGTTATAATATAACACAATATGAGAAATACTATACTGCCATAGGAGTTATACTATACCAACACATGAGTTATACTATACCACCATATGAGAAATACTATACCACCATATGAGTTATACTATGCCGCCATATGAGTTATACTATACCACCATATGAGTTATATTCTACCACTGCATAAGAAATACTATACCGCCATATGAGTTTTACTATGCCGCCATATGAGTTATACCTAACCACCATATGAGTTATACTATACCACTGTATCAGATATACTATACCACCATATGAGTTATACACTACCACCATATGATTTATAGTATACCACCATATGAGTTATACTATACCACCGTATGAGAAATACAATACCGCCATATGAGTCATACTGTGCTGCCATATGAGTTATACTTTTCCATGGTATGAGTTATACTCTAACCATATGCGTTATACTATACCACCACATGAGTTATACTATGCCATTCTGTATAGTATATATACAATACCACCATATGAGTTATACTATACCACAGTATGAGTTATACTATGCCACTGTATCAGTTATACATTTCCACTCTATGAGCTACATTGTACCACCATATGAGTTATACTATACCATCATATGAGTTATACTCTACCACCATATGAGTTATACTATACCACTGTATCAGTTATACTATGTCACCATATGAGTTATACTATACCACCATATGAGTTATACTATACCACCATATGAGTTAAACTATACCACTGTATGAGTTACACTATTCCACTGTAAGAGTTATACTTTTCCACTCTACGAGTTATACTCTACCACCTTATGAGAAATACTATACCACCTTATGAGTTATACTATACCACTGTATGAGTTATACTGTGCCATCATATGATTTATATTATACCACTGTGTGAGTTATACTATACCACTGTATGAGTTATACTATACCACCATATGAGCTATACTTTTCCCCTGTATGAGTTATACAATACCACGGTGTGAGTTATACTATACCGTGGTATGAGTTATACTATGCCACCATGTGAGTTATACTTTTCCTCTCTATGTTATACTATACCACTGTATGAGTTATGCTTTTCCACTTTATGAGTTATACTATACCTCGGTATGAGTTATACTATACCTCGGTATGAGTTATACTATACCATGGTATGAGTTATCCTATGCCACCATATGAGTTTACTATACCACTGTTTGAGCTATACTATACCACCGTATGAGTTACACTATACCACCTTTTGAGTTATACTTTTCCACTGTATGAGTTATACTGTACAACGGTATGAGTTATACTATACCACTATATGAGTTATACTTTTCCACTCTATGAGTTATACTATTCCATGGTATGCGTTTTGCTATACCGCAGTATGAGTTATACAATGCCACCGTATGAGTTATACTTTTCCACTGTATGAGTTATACTGTGCCATGGTATGAGTTTTAATATACCACTGTATGAGTTATACTATACCACAGTGTGAATTATACTGTACCACTGTATGAATTATACTATACCACCGTATGCATTATACTGTACCACCGTATGAGTTATACTATAATACCATATGAGTTATACTATACCACCAAATGAGTTATACTATACCACTGTATGAGTTATACTATACCACTGTATGAGTTATACCCTACCACGGTATCAGTTATACTATACCACGGTATGAGTTATACTATGCCAGCACATGAGTTATACTTTGCCTCTGTATGAGTTATTCTATACCACTGTATGAATTATACTATACCACCATATGAGTTATACTATACCACTGTATGAATTATGCTATACCACCGTATGAGTTATACTATACCACTCTATGAGTTATACTCTACCACCGCATGAGTTATGCTTTTCCACTGAAGGTGTTAGACTATATCACTGTATGAGTTATACTATGCCACCATATGAGTTATACTCTTCCTCTGCATGAGTTATACTAATTCACTGTATGAGTTATACTATACCACCATATGAGTTATACTATGCCACTCTATGAGTTATACTATACCACTGTGTGAGTTATACTATAACACCATATGAGTTATATTATACCACGATATGAGTTATACTATACCACCATATGAGTTATACTATACCACTGTATGAGTTATACTATACCAAGGTATGCATTATACTATACCACGGTATGAGTTATACTCTACAACCGTATGAGTTATACTATACCACCGTGTGATTTATACTATACCACTGTATGAGTTATACTATACCAAGGTATGCATTATACTATACTACGGTATGAGTTATACTATACCACCATATGAGTTATACTATACCACTGTATGAGTTATACTATACCAAGGTATGCATTATACTATACCACGGTATGAGTTATACTCTACAACCGTATGAGTTATACTATACCACCGTGTGATTTATACTATACCACTGCATAAGTTACACTCTTGTAATATTATTCATTTATTGGGATTTAATGGCACTTTCGACAGTCAAGGTCACCTCGTGTAGGGCAGTTTAGCGCGTGGGAGAACCTAAGTACCCAAAGAAACCCACCGAACAGCGACAAGCAGCTGTCAGACACCCTAACGTACTAACACGCAAGCAGGGTTAGCATTGGTTGAAGACAAGTACACCGTCGACGTGCAGTGTGCGCTAGTACACAGCGCCATCGCGCTCCAATATGGAAAATCGGGATTAAGTGCCTTGCTTAAGGACACAACGCATTTACCCCTGACGATGATCGAACCATAAACCTTTCGGTTTGAAGTTGCCTCTGATCCACCGTACTTCTTCTCTTATAACGATAGGTCATGTGGTGTTCCAAGGTTATATTCGGTCGTATTTTAATTATACCCTTTGACGAAGTTGAAGTACTATAATATAATTGTAAGTTTATTTTGTTTTTTAAGTCACACAACGAAGCGGCAATGACTTATAGCGATCGGCACCCTTTTTATTATTATTTTCGTTCTGCATTAGACAATAACGACGGGGTACCAAACGCTTCTGTAATACAACTGCTATTGTAATAAATTTATTACAATCGCAGTTGATGCAAACGTTTTCATCAACCGCTATTGTAATAAAATTTATTACAATAGCAGTTGATGCAAACGTTTTATTCAACCGCTATTGTGATAAGATGTATTACAACAGCGGTGGATGCAAACCTTTGCATCAGTTTCATCAACCGCCATTGTAATAAACTTATTACAATAGCGTTCGTTGCAAATTTCTTTACTGACCACTATTGTAATAAACATATTATAATAGTCGAGTGTCAGTTGTAATAGGTTTTCCATTTATTTAACCCTTCGAACTCTAGTGGTATCTTCCATACCAGGTCAATGGCAACAATTAGAAGAGTCCATATTCATTATTTGGGCTAAAACAATCAATATTTTTAACAGCCATTTTATTTAATGACGCATCATGTTCCTAGCCGGAAAAGCGGCCGCTAGGGTTCAAAGACTTAATGTCAAGCTAACTAGGGATGTCTACAACAGACGAGCCAGTTTCATTCAAGATTTCACAGCCATAATGACCAGTAAAATCTTGCTCCGAGCAATGTTCAATGAAGCCATATAAATAGGGATGTCAGTGGCATCAGCTCTTTTAGTACATTCAAATACATCAACATTTGTACGTTTTTTATTATAAATATGGTTAAAAGATTTGTAAAGTACCCTCAGATGGTTGATAGAGGCAGAGTGAGTCTACCGGAGATGAGTTGGGTCACAGAAAGGAGACAGATTTTTCTGCAATTTTATTTTTTGTTTGTATAAACCCTTATATCACATGCAACGTCGTTAATTTCGACGTAACAACCCTTGTCTTATTTCCTGATTATCAACTAGTGTCTAATCGGCGCGTGGTCCCATAGCAGCAGCATTGTATTCTTGTGCGTAGTTCACATGACGTCAATTACGACAACAGGTGCAAGTAAAGCGCATTCATGACGTCATGGTGTGAAGCGTCTGAGCCAACGAACTGATTGTCGGTTGTTTTGTGAGAATTTAGTGACAATGAATTAACCCTTTACCCAACGAATCGCCCGCATCCGCCCGCGTAATATGCAAATTCAGCAGTTGAAAAAATATTATTTTTCAAAAAATTTCAACAAAACCATATCATGTGACCCCTCATTGGAACGAGCTCGTCGAGCTCGTTCCAACGAGGGGTCACATGATATGGTTTCGTTGAATTTTTAAAAAAATTTGAAAAAATGATATTTAAAATAATAAATTTTGGTATCGTCTGCGTTGGGTAAAGGGCTAAATAAAAGGTGTAAAAAACATTCGAAAATTCATGTGATATACAGAATCTTTAACTCGTGATGTTTGGATATAAGATTTTTTTAAACTCGTTTGATAAATTTGATTCACAACTCGCCTAAAGGCTCGTTGTGAATCAAATTCATCAAACTCGTTTCAAAAAATCTTATATCCAAACATCACTCGTTTGAGATCCTCTATTTATCGCTAAGCTACCGAATAGTTTAATCCAACATTTGGATTGTTAATGCATTTGGTGCAGTCTACAATGATACCATGGCGGACATCTGTCCCTGTTTGTTCCAACAGCCCTTGGGGACGGATGGATTCAGTTATGACCAATTGCCCTCAAATATTTATTATTCGCCGTTCCGTGTTAATAGGATTAGATGGGTTAATTTATTACATTAATGGTTTGGTCAAAAATTTTGCGCGGGGTGGGAAGGGGGTGCACGGCTCAGAGGTAGCTAGATCCTTGGAGTCGTGATCCGAAGGTCGTGGTTTGGAAACTAGTCCGTGCAATCTGCGTTGTGTCCTTCAGCAAGACATTTCATTTCCATTGCTCGCTTGGCACTGTGGCGCCTTGTACTTAGGCGTATTGCACGTTTACGGTAAACGTGCTTTCTACCAATGCTAAACCTGCCTCGGCGGAATTGGTAGGTTGGAAAATCTGACAGTAACTTGTCACTACTCAGTGGTTCGTTCCGACCTCTCCCACCCGTAAAGCTATCGAATTGATTTTGGCCACTAAAAGTGTCATAAAACCCATATCGTTATTCCATCCACAAATTGTGCTCAACCGCGCGGAGGTAATAAATTTATTATAAAAGCGATTCTAAAACTCATTCCACCGCTAGTGTCAAAAAGTGATAAAAACATTGGTAAGGACAACATATTTCATTTACCCTCTATTGTTGTAAACCTATTACAATAGCGGTTGGTTCGAACGTCTACATCGCCCGCTATGGTAATGCATTTATTCCAATAGCGGTTGACGCAAACTTTTCTTTTTATTCACCTTGTCGGAATTTTTTTTATTTTCTGAGCGTTGTTAATTCCTGCCGACGTCAGGGAAAGCTTATAACTAAATTTCACTCAACGGACAGGAAATTTTGAGACCTAATAGAGCTCGTGATCCCAAATACAAAGCTGACAAAAATGAAAATCTGACGCCAGATACCGGATATATGACGTAAAAAACGTCGGGGTATACTTTTCCATTTTATGAGCACCCCTACCCAAATAACTCTGACACATATCGCTATAATATAGTCGGCTGAGTGCTAGAATGTCCTATGTCCCCAATGGGACATTCAAGCACTCAGGCGACTATGGGACAGATGACATTATAGCACTCAGGCGACTATGGGACAGAGGACATTATAGCACTCAGGTGACTATGGAACATAGGACATTATAGCACTCGGGTGACTATGGAACATAGGGCATTCTAACACTCAGGCGAAGGGCATTATGACACTCAAGCGACTATGGGACATAGAACATTATAGCACTCAGGCGACTATGGGACATGGGGCATTCTAGCACTCAGGCGACTATGGGACATAGGGCATTCTAGCACTCAGGCGACTATGGGACATAGGGCATTCTAGCACTCAGGCGACTATGGGACAGATGACATTATAGCACTCAGGCGACTATGGGACATGGGACATTACAGCACTCAGGCGACTATGGGACATAGGACATTATAGCACTCAGGCGACTATGGAACATAGGGCATTCTAGCACCCAGGCGACTATGGGACATAGGACATTATAGCACTCAGGCGACTATGGGACATAGGGCATTATAGCACTCAGGCGGCCATGGAACATAGGACATTATAGCACTCAGGCGACTATGGGACAGATGACATTATAGCACTCAGGCGACTATGGGACATAGGGCATTATAGCACTCAGGCGGCCATGGAACATAGGACATTATAGCACTGAGGCGACTATGGGACATGGGACATTACAGCACTCAGGCGACTATGGGACATAGGACATTATAGCACTCAGGCGACTATGGGACAGATGACATTATAGCACTCAGGCGACTATGAGACATGGGACATTCTAGCACCCAGGCGACTATGAGACATGGGACATTCTAGCACCCAGGCGACTATGGGACATGGGACATTCTAGCACCCAGGCGACTATGGGACAGATGACATTATAGCACTCAGGCGACTATGGGACAGATGACATTATAGCACTCAGGCGACTATGGGACATAGGGCATTATAGCACTCAGGCGGCCATGGAACATAGGACATTATAGCACTGAGGCGACTATGGGACATGGGACATTACAGCACTCAGGCGACTATGGGACATAGGACATTATAGCACTCAGGCGACTATGGAACATAGGGCATTCTAGCACCCAGGCGACTATGGGAAATGGGACATTCTAGCACCCAAGCGACTATGGGACAGATGACATTCTAGCACTCAGGCGACTATGGGACAGATGACATTCTAGCACTCAGGCGACTATGGGACATAGGACATTATAGCACTCAGGCGGCCATGGAACATAGGACATTATAGCACCCAGGCGACTATGGGACATAGGACATTATAGCACTCAGGCGATTATGGGACAGATAACATTATAGCACCCAGGCGACTATGGGACATAGGACATTATAGCACTCAGGCGACTATGGGACATAGGACATTATAGCACTCAGGCGACTATGGGACATAGGACATTATAGCACTCAGGCGACTATGGGACATAGGACATTATAGCACTCGGGCGACTATGGGACATAGGACATTATAGCACTCAGGCGGCTATGGGACAGATGACATTATAGCACTCAGGCGGCTATGGGACATAGGACATTATAGCACTCAGGCGACTATGGGACAGATGACATTATAGCACCCAGGCGGCTATGGGACATAGGACATTATAGCACTCAGGCGACTATGGGACATGGGACATTATAGCACTCAGGCGACTATGGGACACAGGACATTATAGCACTCAGGCGACTATGGGACATAGGACATTATAGCACTCAGGCGACTATGGGACATAGGACATTATAGCACTCAGGCGACTATGGGACATGGGACATTCAAGCACCCAGGCGACAATGGGACATGGGACATTCAAGCACCCAGGCGACTATGGGACATGGGACATTATAGCACTCAGGCGACTACGGGACAGAGGACATTCTAGCACTCAGGCGACTATGGGACAGAGGACATTATAGCACTCAGGCGACTATGGGACAGATGACATTATAGCACCCAGGCGACTATGGGACATAGGACATTATAGCACCCAGGCGACTATGGGACACAGGACATTATAGCACTCAGGCGACTATGGGACATAGGACATTATAGCACTCAGGCGACTATGGGACATAGGACATTATAGTACTCAGGCGACTATGGGACATAGGACATTATAGCACTCAGGCGACTATGGAACATAGGGCATTCTAGCACCCAGGCGACTATGGGAAATGGGACATTCTAGCACCCAAGCGACTATGGGACAGATGACATTCTAGCACTCAGGCGACTATGGGACAGATGACATTCTAGCACTCAGGCGACTATGGGACATAGGACATTATAGCACTCAGGCGGCCATGGAACATAGGACATTATAGCACCCAGGCGACTATGGGACATAGGACATTATAGCACTCAGGCGATTATGGGACAGATAACATTATAGCACCCAGGCGACTATGGGACATAGGACATTACAGCACTCAGGCGACTATGGGACATAGGACATTATAGCACTCAGGCGACTATGGGACATAGGACATTATGGCACTCAGGCGACTATGGGACATAGGACATTATAGCACTCGGGCGACTATGGGACATAGGACATTATAGCACTCAGGCGACTATGGGACAGATGACATTATAGCACTCAGGCGGCTATGGGACATAGGACATTATAGCACTCAGGCGACTATGGGACATGGGACATTATAGCACTCAGGCGACTATGGGACACAGGACATTATAGCACTCAGGCGCCTATGGGACATAGGACATTATAGCACTCAGGCGACTATGGGACATAGGACATTATAGCACTCAGGCGACTATGGGAATATGGGACATTATAGCACTCAGGCGACTATGGGACACAGGACATTATAGCACTCAGGCGACTATGGGACATAGGACATTATAGCACTCAGGCGACTATGGGACATAGGACATTATAGCACTCAGGCGACTTTGGGACATGGGACATTATAGCACTCAGGCGACTATGGGACACAGGACATTATAGCACTCAGGCGACTATGGGACATAGGACATTATAGCACTCAGGCGACTATGGGACAGATGACATTATAGCACTCAGGCGGCTATGGGACATAGGACATTATAGCACTCAGGCGACTATGGGACATGGGACATTATAGCACTCAGGCGACTATGGGACACAGGACATTATAGCACTCAGGCGACTATGGGACATAGGACATTATAGCACTCAGGCGACTATGGGACATAGGACATTATAGCACTCAGGCGACTATGGGACATAGGACATTATAGCACTCAGGCGACTATGGGACAGATGACATTATAGCACTCAGGCGGCTATGGGACATAGGACATTATAGCACTCAGGCGACTATGGGACATGGGACATTATAGCACTCAGGCGACTATGGGACACAGGACATTATAGCACTCAGGCGACTATGGGACATAGGACATTATAGCACTCAGGCGACTATGGGACATAGGACATTATAGCACTCAGGCGACTATGGGACATGGGACATTCAAGCACCCAGGCGACAATGGGACATGGGACATTCAAGCACCCAGGCGACTATGGGACATGGGACATTATAGCACTCAGGCGACTATGGGACAGAGGACATTCTAGCACTCAGGCGACTATGGGACAGACGACATTATAGCACTCAGGCGACTATGGGACAGATGACATTATAGCACCCAGGCGACTATGGGACATAGGACATTATAGCACCCAGGCGACTATGGGACACAGGACATTATAGCACTCAGGCGACTATGGGACATAGGACATTATAGCACTCAGGCGACTATGGGACATGGGACATTCAAGCACCCAGGCCACTATGGGACATGGGACATTCAAGCACCCAGGCGACTATGGGACATGGGACATTATAGCACTCAGGCGACTATGGGACATGGGACATTCTAGCACTCAGGCGACTATGGGACATGGGACATTCTAGCACCCAGGCGACTATGGGACATAGGACATTATAGCACTCAGGCGGCTATGGGACAGAGGACATTCTAGCACTCAGGCGACTATGGGACAGAGGACATTATAGCACTCAGGCGACTATGGGACAGATGACATTATAGCACTCAGGCGACTATGGGACAGATGACATTATAGCACTCAGGCGACTATGGGACATAGGACATTATAGCACTCAGGCGACTATGGGACAGATGACATTATAGCACCCAGGCGACTATGGGACAGATGACATTCTAGCACTCATGCGACTATGGGACAGATGACATTATAGCACTCAGGCGACTATGGGACAGATGACATTATAGCACTCAGGCGACTATGGGACAGATGACATTATAGCACCCAGGCGACTATGGGACATGGGACATTCTAGCACTCAGGCGACTATGGGACAGATGACATTATAGCACTCAGGAGACTATGGGACAGAGGACATTATAGCACTCAGGCGACTATGGGACAGATGACATTATAGCACTCAGGCGACTATGGGACAGATGACATTATAGCACCCAGGCGACTATGGGACATGGGACATTCTAGCACTCAGGCGACTATGGGACATAGGGCATTCTAGCACTCAGGCGACTATGGGACATGGGACATTATAGCACTCAGGCGACTATGGGACATGGGACATTCTAGCACTCAGGCGACTATGGGACAGATGACATTATAGCACTCAGGCGACTATGGGACATAGGACATTATAGCACTCAGGCGACTATGGGACAGATGACATTATAGCACCCAGGCGACTATGGGACATAGGACATTATAGCACTCAGGCGACTATGGGACAGATGACATTATAGCACTCAGGCGACTATGGGACAGATGACATTATAGCACTCAGGCGACTATGGGACATAGGGCATTCTAGCACTCAGGCGACTATGGGACAGATGACATTATAGCACTCAGGCGACTATGGGACAGAGGACATTATAGCACTCAGGCGACTATGAGACATAGGACATTATAGCACTCAGGCGACTATGGGACAGATGACATTATAGCACTCAGGCGACTATGGGACAGATGACATTATAGCACTCAGGCGACTATGGGACAGAGGACATTATAGCACTCAGGCGACTATGGGACATAGGACATTATAGCACCCAGGCGACTATGGGACATAGGACATTATAGCACTCAGGCGACTATGGGACATGGGACATTCAAGCACCCAGGCGACTATGGGACATGGGACATTATAGCACTCAGGCGACTATGGGACATGGGACATTATAGCACTCAGGCGACTATGGGACAGAGGACATTCTAGCCCTCAGGCGACTATGGGACATGGGACATTATAGCACTCAGGCGACTATGGGACAGAGGACATTCTAGCACTCAGGCGACTATGGTACAGAGGACATTCAAGCACCCAGGCGACTATGGGACATGGGACATTATAGCACTCAGGCGACTATGGGACAGAGGACATTCTAGCACTCAGGCGACTATGGGACATGGGACATTATAGCACTCAGGCGACTATGGGACACAGGACATTATAGCACTCAGGCGACTATGGGACAGATGACATTATAGCACTCGGGTGACTATGGAACATAGGGCATTCTAGCACTCAGGCGAAGGGCATTATGACACTCAAGCGACTATGGGACATAGAACATTATAGCACTCAGGCGACTATGGAACATAGGGCATTCTAGCACTCAGGCGACTATGGGACACAGGACATTATAGCACTCAGGCGACTATGGGACATAGGACATTATAGCACTCAGGCGACTATGGGACATAGGACATTATAGCACTCAGGCGACTATGGGACATGGGACATTCAAGCACCCAGGCGACAATGGGACATGGGACATTCAAGCACCCAGGCGACTATGGGACATGGGACATTATAGCACTCAGGCGACTATGGGACAGAGGACATTCTAGCACTCAGGCGACTATGGGACAGAGGACATTATAGCACTCAGGCGACTATGGGACAGATGACATTATAGCACCCAGGCGACTATGGGACATAGGACATTATAGCACCCAGGCGACTATGGGACACAGGACATTATAGCACTCAGGCGACTATGGGACATAGGACATTATAGCACTCAGGCGACTATGGGACATAGGACATTATAGTACTCAGGCGACTATGGGACATAGGACATTATAGCACTCAGGCGACTATGGAACATAGGGCATTCTAGCACCCAGGCGACTATGGGAAATGGGACATTCTAGCACCCAAGCGACTATGGGACAGATGACATTCTAGCACTCAGGCGACTATGGGACAGATGACATTCTAGCACTCAGGCGACTATGGGACATAGGACATTATAGCACTCAGGCGGCCATGGAACATAGGACATTATAGCACCCAGGCGACTATGGGACATAGGACATTATAGCACTCAGGCGATTATGGGACAGATAACATTATAGCACCCAGGCGACTATGGGACATAGGACATTATAGCACTCAGGCGACTATGGGACATAGGACATTATAGCACTCAGGCGACTATGGGACATAGGACATTATGACACTCAGGCGACTATGGGACATAGGACATTATAGCACTCGGGCGACTATGGGACATAGGACATTATAGCACTCAGGCGACTATGGGACAGATGACATTATAGCACTCAGGCGGCTATGGGACATAGGACATTATAGCATTCAGGCGACTATGGGACATAGGACATTATAGCACTCAGGCGACTATGGGACATGGGACATTATAGCACTCAGGCGACTATGGGACACAGGACATTATAGCACTCAGGCGCCTATGGGACATAGGACATTATAGCACTCAGGCGACTATGGGACATAGGACATTATAGCACTCAGGCGACTATGGGACATGGGACATTATAGCACTCAGGCGACTATGGGACACAGGACATTATAGCACTCAGGCGACTATGGGACATAGGACATTATAGCACTCAGGCGACTATGGGACATAGGACATTATAGCACTCAGGCGACTATGGGACATGGGACATTATAGCACTCAGGCGACTATGGGACACAGGACATTATAGCACTCAGGCGACTATGGGACATAGGACATTATAGCACTCAGGCGACTATGGGACAGATGACATTATAGCACTCAGGCGGCTATGGGACATAGGACATTATAGCACTCAGGCGACTATGGGACATGGGACATTATAGCACTCAGGCGACTATGGGACACAGGACATTATAGCACTCAGGCGACTATGGGACATAGGACATTATAGCACTCAGGCGACTATGGGACATGGGACATTATAGCACTCAGGCGACTATGGGACATGGGACATTATAGCACTCAGGCGACTATGGGACATGGGACATTATAGCACTCAGGCGACTATGGGACACAGGACATTATAGCACTCAGGCGACTATGGGACATAGGACATTATAGCACTCAGGCGACTATGGGACATAGGACATTATAGCACTCAGGCGACTATGGGACATGGGACATTCAAGCACCCAGGCGACAATGGGACATGGGACATTCAAGCACCCAGGCGACTATGGGACATGGGACATTATAGCACTCAGGCGACTATGGGACAGAGGACATTCTAGCACTCAGGCGACTATGGGACAGAGGACATTATAGCACTCAGGCGACTATGGGACAGATGACATTATAGCACCCAGGCGACTATGGGACATAGGACATTATAGCACCCAGGCGACTATGGGACACAGGACATTATAGCACTCAGGCGACTATGGGACATAGGGCATTATAGTACTCAGGCGACTATGGGACACAGGACATTATAGCACTCAGGCGACTATGGGACATAGGACATTATAGTACTCAGGCGACTATGGGACATAGGACATTATAGCACTCAGGCGACTATGGGACATGGGACATTCAAGCACCCAGGCCACTATGGGACATGGGACATTCAAGCACCCAGGCGACTATGGGACATGGGACATTATAGCACTCAGGCGACTATGGGACATGGGACATTCTAGCACTCAGGCGACTATGGGACATGGGACATTCTAGCACCCAGGCGACTATGGGACATAGGACATTATAGCACTCAGGCGGCTATGGGACAGAGGACATTCTAGCACTCAGGCGACTATGGGACAGAGGACATTATAGCACTCAGGCGACTATGGGACAGATGACATTATAGCACTCAGGCGACTATGGGACAGATGACATTATAGCACTCAGGCGACTATGGGACATAGGACATTATAGCACTCAGGCGACTATGGGACAGATGACATTATAGCACCCAGGCGACTATGGGACAGATGACATTCTAGCACTCATGCGACTATGGGACAGATGACATTATAGCACTCAGGCGACTATGGGACAGATGACATTATAGCACTCAGGCGACTATGGGACAGATGACATTATAGCACCCAGGCGACTATGGGACATGGGACATTCTAGCACTCAGGCGACTATGGGACAGATGACATTATAGCACTCAGGCGACTATGGGACAGAGGACATTATAGCACTCAGGCGACTATGGGACAGATGACATTATAGCACTCAGGCGACTATGGGACAGAGGACATTATAGCACTCAGGCGACTATGGGACAGATGACATTATAGCACCCAGGCGACTATGGGACATAGGACATTATAGCACTCAGGCGACTATGGGACAGATGACATTATAGCACCCAGGCGACTATGGGACAGATGACATTCTAGCACTCAGGCGACTATGGGACAGATGACATTATAGCACTCAGGCGACTATGGGACAGATGACATTATAGCACTCAGGCGACTATGGGACATGGGACATTCTAGCACTCAGGCGACTATGGGACATAGGGCATTCTAGCACTCAGGCGACTATGGGACATGGGACATTCTAGCACTCAGGCGACTATGGGACATGGGACATTCTAGCACTCAGGCGACTATGGGACAGATGACATTATAGCACTCAGGCGACTATGGGACATAGGACATTATAGCACTCAGGCGACTATGGGACAGATGACATTATAGCACCCAGGCGACTATGGGACATAGGACATTATAGCACTCAGGCGACTATGGGACAGATGACATTATAGCACTCAGGCGACTATGGGACAGATGACATTATAGCACTCAGGCGACTATGGGACATAGGGCATTCTAGCACTCAGGCGACTATGGGACAGATGACATTATAGCACTCAGGCGACTATGGGACAGAGGACATTATAGCACTCAGGCGACTATGAGACATAGGACATTATAGCACTCAGGCGACTATGGGACAGATGACATTATAGCACTCAGGCGACTATGGGACAGATGACATTATAGCACTCAGGCGACTATGGGACAGAGGACATTATAGCACTCAGGCGACTATGGGACATAGGACATTATAGCACCCAGGCGACTATGGGACATAGGACATTATAGCACTCAGGCGACTATGGGACATGGGACATTCAAGCACCCAGGCGACTATGGGACATGGGACATTATAGCACTCAGGCGACTATGGGACATGGGACATTATAGCACTCAGGCGACTATGGGACAGAGGACATTCTAGCACTCAGGCGACTATGGGACATGGGACATTATAGCACTCAGGCGACTATGGGACAGAGGACATTCTAGCACTCAGGCGACTATGGTACAGAGGACATTCAAGCACCCAGGCGACTATGGGACATGGGACATTATAGCACTCAGGCGACTATGGGACAGAGGACATTCTAGCACTCAGGCGACTATGGGACAGAGGACATTATAGCACTCAGGCGACTATGGGACAGAGGACATTATAGCACTCAGGCGACTATGGGACATAGGACATTCTAGCACTCAGGCGACTATGGGACAGATGACATTATAGCACCCAGGCGACTATGGGACATAGGACATTCTAGCACTCAGGCGACTATGGGACAGATGACATTATAGCACCCAGGCGACTATGGGACATGGGACATTCTAGCACTCAGGCGACTATGGGACAGATGACATTATAGCACCCAGGCGACTATGGGACATGGGACATTCTAGCACTCAGGCGACTATGGGACAGAGGACATTATAGCACTCAGGCGACTATGGGACATAGGACATTCTAGCACTCAGGCGACTATGGGACAGATGACATTATAGCACTCAGGCGACTATGGGACAGAGGACATTATAGCACTCGGGTGACTATGGGACAGAGGACATTATAGCACTCAGGCGACTATGGGACAGAGGACATTATAGCACTCAGGCGACTATGGGACATAGGACATTATAGCACTCAGGCGACTATGGGACAGATGACATTCTAGCACTCAGGCGACTATGGGACAGAGGACATTATAGCACTCAGGCGACTATGGGACAGATGACATTATAGCACTCGGGTGACTATGGAACATAGCTCATTCTAGCACTCAGGCGAAGGGCATTATGACACTCAAGCGACTATGGGACATAGAACATTATAGCACTCAGGCGACTTTGGAACATAGGGCATTCGAGCACTCAGGCGACTATGGGACAGAGGACATTATAGCACTCAGGCGACTATGGGACAGATGACATTATAGCACTCGGGTGACTATGGAACATAGGGCATTCTAGCACTCAGGCGAAGGGCATTATGACACTCAAGCGACTATGGGACATAGAACATTATAGCACTCAGGCGACTATGGAACATAGGGCATTCTAGCACTCAGGCGACTATGGGACAGAGGACATTATAGCACTCAGGCGACTATGGGACATAGGGCATTCTAGCACTCAGGCGACTATGGGACATAGGGCATTCTAGCACTCAGGCGACTATGGGACAGAGGACATTATAGCACTCTGGCGACTATGGGACATGGGACATTCAAGCACTCAGGCGACTATGGGACATGGGACATTCTAGCACTCAGGCGACTATGGGACAGATGACATTATAGCACTCAGGCGACTATGGGACAGAGGACATTATAGCACTCAGGCGACTATGGGACATAGGGCATTCTAGCACTCAGGCGACTATGGGACATAGGGCATTCTAGCACTCAGGCGACTATGGGACATAGGACATTCTAGCACTCAGGCGGCTATGGAACATAGGGCATTCTAGCACTCAGGCGACTATGGGACATGGGACATTCAAGCACTCAGGCGACTATGGGACATGGGACATTCTAGCACTCAGGCGACTATGGGACATGGGACATTCAAGCACCCAGGCGACTATGGGACATGGGACATTCTAGCACCCAGGCGACTATGGGACAGATGACATTATAGCACTCAGGCGACTATGGGACAGAGGACATTATAGCACTCAGGCGACTATGGGACATAGGGCATTCTAGCACTCAGGCGACTATGGGACATAGGACATTCTAGCACTCAGGCGGCTATGGAACATAGGGCATTTTAGCACTCAGGCGACTATGGGACAGATGACATTATAGCACTCAGGCGACTATGGGACAGATGACATTCTAGCACTCAGGCGACTATGGGACAGATGACATTATAGCACTCAGGCGACTATGGGACAGATGACATTATAGCACTCAGGAGACTATGGGACATGGGACATTCTAGCACTCAGGCGACTATGGGACAGATGACATTCTAGCACTCAGGCGACTATGGGACAGATGACATTATAGCACTCAGGCGACTATGGGACAGATGACATTATAGCACTCAGGCGACTATGGGACAGATGACATTATAGCACCCAGGCGACTATGGGACATGGGACATTCTAGCACTCAGGCGACTATGGGACAGAGGACATTATAGCACTCAGGCGACTATGGGACATGGGACATTCTAGCACTCAGGCGACTATGGGACATGGGACATTATAGCACTCGGGTGACTATGGGACATATGGCATTCTAGCACTCAGGCGACTATGGGACATAGGGCATTCTAGCACTCAGGCGACTATGGGACAGAGGACATTATAGCACTCAGGCGACTATGGGACAGAGGACATTATAGCACTCGGGTGACTATGGAACATAGGGCATTCTAACACTCAGGCGAAGGGCATTATGACACTCAAGCGACTATGGGACATAGAACATTATAGCTCTCAGGCGACTATGGAACATAGGGCATTCTAGCACTCAGGCGACTATGGGACATAGGGCATTCTAGCACTCAGGCGACTATGGGACATAGGGCATTCTAGCACTCATGCGACTGTGGGACATAGGGAATTCGAGCACTCAGGCGACTATGGGACATAGGGCATTCTAGCACTCAGGCGACTATGGGACATAGGGCATTCTAACCCTCAGGCGAAGGGCATTATGACACTCAGGCGACTATGGGACGTAGGACATTCTAGCACTCAGGCGACTATGGAGCATAGGGCATTCTAGCACTCATGCGACTATGGGACATAGGGAATTTTAGCACTCAGGCGACTATGGGACATATGGCATTCTAGCACTCAGGCGACTATGGAACATAGGGCATTCTAGCACTCATGCGACTATGGGACATAGGACATTCTAGCACTCAGACGACTATGGGACATATGGCATTCTAGCACTCAGGCGACTATGGAACATAGGGCATTCTAGCACTCATGCGACTATGGGACATAGGACATTCTAGCACTCAGGCGACTATGGAGCATAGGGCATTCTAGCACTCATGCGACTATGGGACATAGGGAGTTTTAGCACTCAGGCGACTATGGGACATATGGCATTCTAGCACTCAGGCGACTATGGAACATAGGGCATTCTAGCACTCATGCGACTATGGGACATAGGATATTCTAGCACTCAGGCGACTATGGGACATATGGCATTCTAGCACTCAGGCGACTATGGAACATAGGGCATTCTAGCACTCATGCGACAATGGGATATAGGACATTCTAGCACTCAGGCGACTATGGGACATATGGCATTCTAGCACTCAGGCGACTATGGAACATAGGGCATTCTAGCACTCATGCGACTATGGGACATAGGACATTCTAGCACTCATGCGACTATGGAGCATAGGGCATTCTAGCACTCATGCGACTATGGGACATAGGGAATTTTAGCACTCAGGCGACTATGGGACATATGGCATTCTAGCACTCAGGCGACTATGGAACATAGGGCATTCTAGCACTCATGCGACTATGGAACATAGGGCATTCTAGCACTCATGCGACTATGGGACATAGGACATTCTAGCACTCAGGCGACTATGGGACATATGGCATTCTAGCACTCAGGCGACTATGGAACATAGGGCATTCTAGCACTCATGCGACTATGGGACATAGGACATTCTAGCACTCATGCGACTATGGAGCATAGGGCATTCTAGCACTCATGCGACTATGGGACATAGGGAATTTTAGCACTCAGGCGACTATGGGACATATGGCATTCTAGCACTCAGGCGACTATGGAACATAGGACATTCTAGCACTCATGCGACTATGAGACATAGGACATTCTAGCACTCAGGCGACTATGAGACATAGGACATTCTAGCACTCAGGCGACTATGGAACATAGGGCATTCTAACACTCGGGCGACTATGGGACATAGGGCATTCTAGCACTCAGACGACTATGAGACATAGGACATTCTAGCACTCAGGCGACTATAGGACATAGGGCATTCTAACACTCAGGGGACTATGGGACATAGGATATTCTAGCACTCAGGCGACTATGGGACATAGGGCATTCTAGCACTCAGGCGACTATGAGACATAGGACATTCTAGCACTCAGGCGACTATAGGACATAGGGCATTCTAGCACTCAGGCGACTATGAGACATAGGACATTCTATCACTCAGGCGACTATGGAACATAGGGCATTCTAGCACTCGGGCGACTATGAGACATAGGACATTCTAGCACTCTGGCGACTATGAGACATAGGACATTCTAGCACTCAGGCGACTATGGAACATAGGGCATTCTGGCACTCATGCGACTATGGGGCATAGGACATTCAAGCACTCAGGCGACTATGGAACATATGGCATTCTAGCACTCAGGCGACTATGAGACATAGGACATTCTAGCACTCAGGCGACTATAGGACATAGGGCATTCTAACACTCAGGGGACTATGGGACATAGGATATTCTAGCACTCAGGCGACTATGGGACATAGGACTTTCTAGCACTCAGGCGACGATATTTCGAATACGTCCCAAAGAGTAGTTGAAGTGATTTTTCGGCACATTTATATTCACCTTGTCGGAAGATATTTTACTGTACGAAGATAATTCCCACTGACAGTGGAACAACTTTCAAACGAAATTTCACTCAACGGACATGAAATTTTGAGACTTTTCAGTTACCGTGATCCTTAATGCAAAGTGAACAAAATTGAAAATCCGACGCCAGATACCGGATATATGACGTAAACAATACCATCAGTATGCCTTTATTGCTACACGTTATTTTCCACCGATGGCGTGAAAAAGTAAACACTAATTTTCAGCAAGCCAATATGATATTTGGGACATTGTAGTACTTTTGGTCCCATCGGACTTATGACGTAACAACGTTGGTGGTAGACCCTCTCATTTTGTGAGCAACTGTACTCCCAAAACGGCAAAAGATATCGCTATAGCATTTCACATATTCTTTCCTTCAATCCATATGTGATGTCTCTGTGCATTGTTTATTCTCGCTGTTGAAAAATTTCATTCTTCGGCGCATTTATCACCGATGGTGGAAAGACGTCAAAATTTCTGATTCCTTGTACCATAATTGTAAAACTTTTTTACCCGATCATTCGCTTCACTGCTCGTAGGCATGACAACTACCACAGCCCATGAAGAGCAGCATCTATTTGCTCCCCCCCCCCCCACCCCAACAGCATCGCGCAAAAATTCTAAAACTACTTTACTTCAGTCGCTCATTGGTCCCAGGTATTCAGTATCTCTCTGTGAATGGTCTTCAAGACTGAATTCAGTTCTTCTTGGATAGTGATGATTTTCATACTTTCGAGCAGTGAATGGTTTGTGAAACAACTTTGAACAATATCTGCATTTGAGCCGACTCTTTTTTCCACTGTCCTTTGGAATGTATTGCATGCCTGTCCGGCTAAAGATCAAGGTAGACTGCTAATTATTAATGGCGGGTAGTATTATACTTGTCGAGGTGAAGATAAACGCAGAGTACGATTTTCTGTGGCTCTACGATAATAAAGTCTGTTCTTTGTCCGATAATGACAAATCTCAATTCAAACACCATGTAAACGACTGCAGGTATTTCTTACCTAGTGACTTCTAATCGAAAACCAGTCAAATAGAAGTAGGATTCTCCTTATTCCACATCCATTGCCAAAGTATGAAAGCTCACTGGGACTCATTTCAAAACATGATATGCAGTTTGCAATCAGAAGAAAATCTTTTCAGTACTGTCAGACTTACGGAAATATTCCGAATTCCCCCAAAACACATCGCATAATATGGACTGTTATCATCCAATTATCAATAATATGAGGCCTGAGAATGATGATAGTCCGGGAGGGAGAAGTAGGTCTTTACGTTAAAGAAGGAAGGAATATTTTACAAAGTTGTACGTGATATCTCTGTATTTGTTCCTCGTATTTTCTAATCTTTGTTCAATGAAATCAAAGATAAACGGATATCCCAAAATATCTTACCTCCTACAAGTATCTGGGAATTTCATTGGTTCAAAGACGTCACTTGCAGACTGCATATAAAACCATATACTGCCTGTCGACATCAAAATACGCTGACAGCTATGGGTAATCTCCCCTTTGTTCATTGATTATTCAAAATGGCGGCAGCCGATAAACGCTTCAAGTTGAACGATTGAGTGTTGGAAGCCCATATTTGGCCTGAAGTGCAGTTTAGGCAACTTAAAAGGACTTTATATTCTGTGGATGTGTGTCATGTTACCTTCGAAATGAAACTGTTTGGTACGTATGAATTTGCCTTGTTACAGTTTATGGGAGAGTGCCTGTAGGCACTCTCCCATAAGTTGTAACAAGGCAAAGACACGTGAACACATTGTGAGAATTCTCTCATTTAATTTTGATCGCTGTTGTTATTAGTTCTGTGCATCGATGCAGCAGTCGGTAAGATATATTCGTTACACAGTTTGTTGGTGGCCTAATATGGTATATATGGTGTCAGTTAATTTCATATTGGCCACCAACAAACTGTGTAACGAATATTATCGGTGTCGTTTATCAAAGCTAATTTTAATATTTTCCCATCAAAACTAAATCAATTAACTGTTATTGCAAATCAATTAACTGTTGTTCTAAATCAATTAACTGTTATTCTAAATCAATTAACTGTTGTTGTAAATCAATTAACTGTTGTTCTAAATTAATTAACTGTTGTTCTAAATTAATTAACTGTTGTTGTAAATGCCGAAAATAAAAAAAAATGTTATATTATGAGCGATCTTAGGACCTTATAAAAGCAAGCACACGCCCCAAGACGGAAGAATATGTCAGTCTTAGGTTCAGTCCGGGATTCTTACCTTACATCACAAAGTCAACTAGATTAGCCAGTCATTCCGCCACTCTGGTAGATCATACATTTTCTGATAGTTTTTCACAAACGCCCTTTACCGGAACAATTACATCTGATGTTTCAGATCACTTTGATTTTTTTTGTTTTTATATTGAAGTGTCACCTTAGTTAAATGATCCACCAAGCTTTACTTTGAAAAGAACTATAACTCCAAAGAATATTGCAGAATTCAAAGTGCTGCTATCACAAAGTGATTTTTCCCCCGTATTGCAAAGAAAATTGTCCCAAACACATATGTCATCTTCCAAATTGTCCCAACACATATGTCATCTTCCACATTATCCCAACACATATGTCATCTTTCAAACCATCTACCTGGAAGGCTATGAATAAGCATTCCCCTTCAAACGTGTCCGCCAGAATTAACAATTTATCCAAAACAAAAACCTCGGATGACCAGCGGGCTTGTCATATCTTCTAACATTAAACAATAATTCTACCATAAAAAAATTAAAGTGCCCACTGAACATAATATTCAAAACTATGAGAAGTACAGCAGGATTTTCAATAAGGTTAAAACACAATGCAAAGCAATCTACCATACAGTACGTGCAGAGTGTATCATCACTAAATCACCCGCAGAGTGGACAATCCACCCAAGCAATAATTACAAATTTCTTGCAAAGCATAACCAGCACAAGCAAAGTTTCAGCTAATGGACCTCCGGGTTAAACCCGGAGGTCCATTAGCTGAAATATTGCTTGTGTTTTTTGTCGATATGTTCAAAATTTGAAAGTTATAGCATGGGTGATAACTCCACTCAGCGGGTGATTTACTTACAATCCACTCTCCATGTACTGTAGGTATATCCTAAACAAAAACCAAACTAACACGCCAAAAAGGGGGCAAATTTTAAACTTAGCCATCAATAAAAGAAAACGCAAAGCTAAATTACCCTTGTTTTTCATTCACTGCGATACAGAGATAAACGAAACCCCGACATAGTAAAAGAAATTAATACTTTCTTCGTGAACATCGGAAGAACAATATCCAAAAACATTCCGAGACCAAATAATTTTTACTTGGACTATATGATCAGTGACGTTCCAAATAATTTTTATACCTACTAACCCAATAGAAGGTCGTCACGTGATAAATAAAATGAAGCCAAAATTGTCAAAAGATTGTAACGATATCACCACATTAATCTAAACAAACAATAAATGAAGTTGTTTACCCCCTCATACATATTATAATAATTTCTTCATTAATGGGCTTAATACTGGATGGATGAAAATTGCGAAAAAGTGATGCCTATTTCTAAAGCATATAACGAGCTTAGTTTTACTGTGGGACTGGGAAACTTCCTAAACAGGTTTAATATTCCATACCCTCAGCAATACGGATTCCGAAATGAACATAGTAGATTCTAACCTGTTCTCCGGCTCCTAAAGAAGCATCGGAATAGAAATAATTAACAGGCCAATAACGGTGCCTTAGCATTGTTATTGAACCTATCTAAAGTCTTTGATAAATCATGAAATACTATTTGGCAAAACTATGCCATACGTGGTCTCACTAACAGATGATTTAAAAGCTACCTGTTTAACAGATCGCAGTATATTATGTATGGAGAACACAAATCTGACCTTGTCAGCCAGTGTAATGGTGTATTGCAGGGTTCATTGCTGAAAAACTATTTGAATGGTGCTCTGCTAACCAGCGAATTTTGAATGCGAAAAAACACGTACATTGTATTGAACCCCAACGAAAAAGCAATAATAATGATTGCCGAGAGATAAAAATAATATAAACAAATAATAAACAAATTGGGGGCCAACCGAAAGTTGAAAAATCCCTGCTGAAGTTTCTTGGAATAAACATTGATGAGCAAATGACATACAAGGCTCACATATCTCGATTATGTTCCAAAAATAGAACCTGCGCGCTATAGTTTTAACAATGTCAAGAGAATTCTCTCCATGGAGCCATGAAAACGTTATACTACGCCTTAATACAAAATCAACTGTTATACGGAATTTAGATTGGGGAAGCTCTGGGGCTACTCCGAAAGTTGGGAACATGTAAACACGATCACATCGAATAATTAATAATAAAAAAACAAAGCCCATACGGACCCTTTATTCAAGAAAGTCAGGTTACTTAAGGTTGATGACTTGTATAAACGCCATGCTGTACTGTTCGACTTTGTACTGTCAGGTTACTTAAGGTTGATGGCTTGTATAAACTGCTGTACTGTTCGACTTTGTACTGTCAGGTTACTTAAGGTTGATGACTTGTATAAACGCCATGCTGTACTGTTCGACTTTGTACTGTCAGGTTACTCAAGGTTGATGTCTTGTATAAACGCCATGCTGTACTGTTCGACTTTGTACTGTCAGGTTACTTAAGGTTGATGACTTGTTTAAACGCCATGCTGTACTGCTCGACTTTGACTGGGAAAATGGTACATTACCCGAACCCTTTCCAGAAACTTTGGAACGCTCTCGACGACTCAACTCGAAATACTAGTAATAGAAACGAGTTTAAGAAAAACTTGACTTCAAAATTTCTTTCATCATATTCTACTTTTGTAAATTGTGATATCTCTACTGTCCTGAATGCAATATGTAAACATGTAATCAAGAATAACCTTAACAGGTGTTTAGGGACGTACTCTCTGCTTTTGTCTGAGACCCTCATCCTAGTCAAACTTGCTGCTCCCTCCGACTACCCAACAAGTAGACCACAGAATACATTTAACACTACTAATATCGACACAACTATGCTGTTATCTCCTAGGAATCTAAGTACACAGATAATACAGAAATACATCACTGCTAGTACTCAGTAAGTGATCCAAGAACAATAAATATGCGAGACTTGCCTGCAGGCGCGTTCGCAGAACATATCCAACATGACGCCCTCCGAGAGCGTTGGTCGATTTGGACCCCCCAATGCACAAAAGATTTATCTTTTTATCGCTATTTGAATGACATTGAGTACTTGATGGGACTTGACGCCGAGTAATGGAGTGGTCACGAAGAACAGCTCGTTTCGTACCAATGTATCAATCTCTAACCACCAGTCTTCCGCTGACTTTTATGCTGGAAAACACCCTGCAAATGCATGTTTGCAATGAAAAAACTCGAGACCCGTGCCCAACTTAGCCTCAGATACGTTTTTCTTTTAAATCTGAACCATTTGGTCACAGTTTGTCGACACTTGCTTCCAAGGGGTGACATGTAGTCAGACAATCTGGCTGCAGTATCCTATTTATGGAATTTATGACATATATGTATTTGTAACCATTATTTATGTATACTGAGAACAAATTATCTGATTCGGAATCGGAATACGTAATCTGAGGCAGCTCGAGTTCATAACACAGGTAGAATAAGACCAGCAATGGAGGAGTTAGGCAGATAACGATGTGACAGAGGATACGGTTTAGATGAATGGAATGATCTGGTTGGTTAGCTAGTAGCAGTAACGTGAACTAATTGGATGATCTGGATAAATAAAATATGGCTTATGCTGCCCGAAACAAGAACGTAAGTACCCAAAAGTAGGTAATAAATGAGAGTTTACGACCACTTTGTACATGTACGTGTACAACATACGTACACGATGCGTTTACCAACGTGGGATTCAGTGTTAAATCGCACGCTTGTTCACAAAAATGTTCAGTGGTCTTGAATTCCCCATGTTTTTTTGTGACTCCTAGATCGCACTTTTAACGTTCAAATACTCGTGGTGAACGTTGAATGTCACGCGTTTTTAAAAAAAGGTGAAATTGTACATTTTCACTTTTTTTTCACTTTAAAAATTTTTGTCAACGTTCCCTTCGCAGATCAGACCATCGATCCATCGTTGGTGAACGCGAGCAAAAAATTCTGGGCTAGCATCAAAAAACGGTTTGCGGATTCTAGACCAGTGGTCCAGAATGCTCAATTGTTTTGAGGCGGCGGGTTTTTTCCATTTATGACGTCATTAGGGGAATTCCCATAGTGAGAATTTTCAAACTCGGCTAATCGACCAATCAGATTGCTCGATTCTCCGCTAATTGACCAATCGGATTGCTCGATTCTCATAAACTCGATCATACAGAGTTATCTCCCCTCGTCGTGGGGTGGGGGGAATACCCGAGGAAATAAATAAAAAAAAAGTGATCGATATATATAGGAGAGAAAAAAAACATAAACATAAAAATAATTATACATTTAATTTTGAAAATAATAAAATAACTCGCATTAGCATACTTAAAGGAACATTAACAATTAAAAACGAAAGATGTTTTTACAGATGGATCCTAGGCGCCGAGATCTAATTTTAGGCGAGTATGAACGTGCTAAGAAGGGGATTCAGTCAGCTGATAGGAGCAGACGTCTTGGTGAGATGGAACTGAAACGCGAAGCCACAAAAATATTTAAACCCGTGACGGAGGGTCAAGAGCGAAGCAGGAAGGAGATAGTCGAAGAATTGAGACCCATAAAGGAGAGTTCTTTGAAAATGGGTTCGTTGCCTCCTAGTTTTGGAAATCGGTATTCCGTTCAATCTACACCGGATTACGTTCCCACGGGAATTCAAACAGATTTGAGCGAGAGTGACGATACAGCTTCGACTATCACCACTAGAAGCGTCGCATCGTCTGATGATGATGGCGGTAAGAGAGATCAGTTGTATGGATTTTATAAGGATTCGGAGGGAAGGATTTTTGTAGGAGATACAGAAGTAGATATTGGCGATGATGAATTGATCGTTGGTTCGAACAGATACGAATTGACTGATGGACTGCGCAGATTGCTCCTTTACGACATGCACGGCGATTACACGGAACAGGATTTCCACAATTACGGCGACATTCTGGTCCAGACCCACGCCATGAAGAGAAATAACGATGCCAGAGAGACGAGACCCAAAGCCAACAGAGGTTACAAGTGGACGAAAGTGGTGAAACCCATATGGGATATGAACAAGAGGTTCGTCGAATCGGTGACTGGCAAAGGGGTGAAAACCACTTTTCTTCCGAGCGATTCTGACGCTCTGTCTCAGAGATTGAGTTTGTTGATGGCGAGCAGACGGGCTGGTAACACAGGATTAGATAATCAGATAGTTGCTATATCTGACGAATTGTTAAGACAGAAGGTTTTGAATAAAAAGCACTATAAAAGGCTGATGAACGAATTGAAGGATTGATGTGTATATAATAAGTAGAGAGAAACAAACAAAAAATAAAACAGTAAATTTTTACACTAGAATAATAAAAGTATTTAAAAACAACAAAACGATTTACCAGTGAAAAAAACAAAAATATATTATAAAAGATGTTGGTGATAAAGAACAGGGGATACGTCAGAACTTACGTTCAAGGCGGTTCTGGCATCGTCGATTCTATAATGCGAGCGTTCACGAGCGATGCGGGTAGAAAACTCGCATCGACCGCGTTTGAGGTCGGTAAGAAGACGGCTTTGGATGCTGGTAAGAAAGCCGCTTCCGAAACCAGTGGTAGGATAGCTTCTGTGGCTGGCAAGAGGGCAGCCGACGCGTTGATCGACAAGTTGATCAGTCCGCCGGCGAAGCGAGCTGCGTTAGAGCGAACGCCGAAAAGTTGGAAAGATTTTAAGGATGCTGTGGTACACATACAAGATTTAGCCGAAATGACGAGTGGATCCGGATTGAAGAGAACTCGCGACGGTGTGATATAAATAAATAATAACATTAAAAACTGAGTTTGAAAAACATAAAAAAATTGCGTTTGAAAAGAATCTAAAATAACAAACAAACAAAAAAATAAAACAAAGATGAACATTAAAGATATGTCTTGGAACGACGCCGCGACCAAGAGGTCGAATAACGAGTTCTTTCCCAAAAGCATAAGAGGCTTGATAGTGGGAAAATCGAATCGTGGAAAGACCAATCTGTTGATGAATCTGTTGTCCCGACCCGACTGGTTGGATTACGACAGATTGTTCGTGTTTGGCAAGAGCTTGTTTCAACCCGAATAGAGATTGCTTCGAGAGTGCATGGATCGTAGATTGCCCAAGGACGTCATAGCCAGAATCTTTGACAGTAGGGAGGAATTCGACAAGAGTGAAGCTCCACTTTCGACCATTTTGGACGGTGCGGCGATGGAGCTGATGAAGAGAAATGCATCTTCGAACGTCGAGTGTCGATTTTATGAGAACGCTAGCGACGTTCCGGATCCTAGAGAACTGAAATCGGAAGATAAGAATCTCATGATTTTCGACGATCTGCTTTTGGAGAGACAGAACCGATGCGAATCGTATTACGTTAGGGGTCGACACAGCAACGTGGACTGCTTCTACCTGTCGCAGAATTATTTTCGATTGCCCAGACAGACGATAAGGGAGAACGCTAATTTTCTATGTCTCTTTCGCCAAGATCTCAAGAATCTCAATCACATCTACGGCGATCACGTCGCAAACGACATGAGCGCGGCGGAATTCAGGAGATTCTGCAAGAAGGTTTGGGATGGTGGACTTTACAATTTCGTCGTGATCGATTTGACAAGCGAATTTAATCGCGGAAAATATCGGTGCGGATTTGACAAGTTTTATGTTTCTGATGATAATAAGATAGAGCGTGAAAATAAAATTTAGAAAATAATAAATCTTCAAATAATTAGTTTTGAATAAAAAAAAAAAATAAAATTAAATATAATGTTCGAACATGGAGAATTGTTAGAACGGATAGCCGAGAATACGGCTGCAAAACAGTCCATTCAAATCGTGGTGAGTGGCGATTCGACTCGATTCGCTACGAAATTCGAACCTTCCATCGAATTGAATAGAGAGAAAAGATACGAGATGGCGTTGGTGAATCTGGAGACTTATTATTCCTTTCCCAACGTCACCGAAGGGAATAACTCGTTCAAGTATTCCGACGGAATGGATTGGTTGGAGATTCGGATTCCCAAAGGGAGTTACGACATAGACGATTTGAACGATTACATTCAGACGCGAATGAAGACGGATGGAAAGGGAAGCAACAAGATCAGACTCGCTCCCAATCCTAATACCTTACAGACGATGTTGGATTTGGAAGATAATTTTCGAGTGGATTTCAATACGGACGATTCTATAGGCAAGATGTTGGGATTCGATCGAAAGATGTATCGAGGCCACGCGGCATCTGAAAATACGGTCGACATTCTCGCAGTCAATAGCATTCTGGTGAACGTGGACGTGATTGCTGGAAGCTACGTGAATGGTAGCGCTCAACCGACGATCTATTCCTTCTTTCCAAACGTGTCGCCGGGTTATAAGATCGTGGAGCGACCTCGAAATTTAGTTTATCTACCAGTGATTTTAGACACGTTGTATAGTCTCAAAACCACGTTGACGGATCAAAATGGTGAACTGTTAGATCTTCGCGGAGAGAGGGTGACGATACGATTTCACATAAGAGAAATATAAAAGCAAAAAAAAAAATATTGTGTATATATATAGATAACAAAAGTAAAATAAACACAATATTAATTTTACAAATTATTTTAATAATCGCCTGGACCAGAAGTCAAATCAAAAGGATGGAGAAAGCGATTTGCGATGGAAGAGGGTTGACGGTGAGATTGAGTCCCGCTCAATTGAGATACAATTTGAGAATGAAAGGTGGTTTCCTACCGCAAAAGCATTACCCTTCGCCGCAAAGGCACTACCCTTTCTCGGAAAGACTCTCGGCGTGGGAGCTCTCACGGGACTCGCTAGTTCGGCAGTTGAGAAATTAATGGGTGGCAGCGGACTGTTTTTGAAGAAGGGAGGAGCCGTGTGTCGCGTCCACGTAGACGACAGCGGTAAAGGATTGTATCTAGAACCCGTTAGAGGTGGCAACTCTCTGAGAGGAAACGGTCTCTATCTGAAGAGTGGGCAGAACCTTGAGCGACTCGGCAAGGGTTTGTTGCTCGGTGAGAATTCACCATTTAAGAATATACCGATTTTGAATATGTTATTATAATATAAAATTATATAAAATATAAATCATAAAAAAGTATAAAATAATATATTTAAAATGGATAAAAAGGTGGAGAAACAATTAGACGATAATGACGAATATCGCGAGACAGAGTGCGAAGAAACAAAAAAAATGGAAAAATGGTTAGACGCTAATGATGGATATATGAGGAAAGAACTGATGAAAGAGATAGATAAAGTGCGGGATAGACGGTTGAGAATGAGATGCTTTCCACCGTCACAACTACCTTCTAAAGAGAATGGTAATGATGCGAGTGTTACCAAGAGATGCACAACATTCGTTCATAATTATGATTCGGATAAACAAAAATGTTGGTATAAACATATCATATCACAGAAAAAAAGAAAAAAAGAAAAAGAAGAATCGACGCTGAAAATTGAGAAAAAAGGAAACGTTATTATAATATATGGTAATAGTGAAGAAGAAGGAAAATAAAAAAAAAGTAATGAGATCTAAAGATGATCTCATTACTTTTTTTTTTGTTTTCCTTCTTCGCTAAAAAATCAATCACTCTATTGTTTATATTTCCAAGTCCGTTATTAGCATGTTGACACTCGTGTCTTTTCCTTTTTCGAAAACGTGTTGAATGTTTATCTTTACTCTTTTGAGTTTTTTTACATCGGTCAACTCGCTCTCACCACCCAATTTCTCCACGAGTTCGAATGAGATGTTTGGAAATATGTAATTTCCATAGGGCAACGACAAATCGTCCTTGTCGAATTCTCTATCTTTGGCGATGATGATGTTCTGCAGATCGCTTTGGTACTCGTAAAACAAATCGAGCACGGCTTCGTCCAATTTCAAAGGCATGCGATATTTGTCGTATTTGTGCTCTAAGCCCTTCGTCTCGACCTCGTTCAATTCGATGGGATCGTGTCGTTGTAATCTATAGATTTTATGACTGAATTTCTTATACGTTTTGACTCGTTTCAATTTCAATTCGCATCTTTTAGGTGTTGCTGTCCTCATGATCGATTATTAGTTTCTTTTGTTTTACGAATTCTTGCAAATAATGTATATTTTAAATTTTGTATTTTAATAATTTGTTTAAAAAGTTTTTTTTGCTCTTTATATATATATAAAAAAGTTGTTTTTTAATTTTAATTTCTTTAATGTGAAAATTTTTTTTGTAAAAGTTTTTTTCTCTTTATATAAATAAAAAGTTAAATTTAACATCTCAATTTTAAAATTTTTAACAAATTATCATTAAATACAAAAATTCGACAAAAAAAATATTCTTACAAACTCAGTTTTGAGGTAAAAACAATGATCAAGTCCGAACATCCGAATTATAGTTTAGAACGTGCAAGACTTCAAACATTTAAAAATTGGCCTTCGCATCTCGCTCAAAAACCCAAAGATTTAGCCGCCGAGGGTTTCATTTACGTGGGTAAAAGCAACAAAGTCAAATGTTTTTGTTGTGACATACATTTGATGAATTGGGAACCTCATGACAGACCTTTACTAGAACACATAAGTAATATTAAAAAAGGCGAATGTGATTATTTGAACAAGATCCTAACGTTGGGATTGATCAGAATCGAAGATGAAGAGTGGGATAGAGATAAAAACCAAAAATTATTGATGGATATGTTACAACTTGGATACACCAAGGAACAATTGTATAATGTGTTAAACAACGTGAACAAGACCCTGTCTCAATTCTTAACTTTAGAACATCTCCTCAAACTCATGACGGAAGCAGACGAGTTATCATCACTCGTCAAAAACAAGCCAAGCAAAACGTCCACTAAGTGCTGCTCTGCGAAGGTGTCGCAAACGTCTTGTTTCTACCGTGCGCACACCTGCGTTATTGTAGAGAATGTTATTCCGAAGACGAGAAAGAGTGTTCGTTTTGCAAACGAGAAATAAAAGCAGTCTCAAATTGTTTTGAATAAAAAACACATTAAAGAAAAAAAATTGAATTTAAAATTTAACTTTTTTATATATATATATAAAAAGAGTAAATGAGCAAAACTTTTTAACAAATTATTTAATACAAAATTAAAAAAAAAATATTCTTACAAATGAAGCAAACAGATAAAACAATGGTAAATTTAAATGAGAAAACCATACCTCAGTTAAACGAGATTTGTAAACTATTACAAATTTCACATTTCAGAAATCATAGAACTAAATCAAAAAAATTTGAAGTCATACAAGAATATTTGCGAAACGCTAGAAAGGCAAACGAAATGTTGATAGCAATGACGTCAAAAGATGCATCGGTTGTGAAAAATGAGAAGATAGTAAAAGGAATTGAAATGCTGACGTCGAAAAAAACCAAAAACGTTTCGATTGTGAAAAATAAGAAGACGACTAAACGAAAAGCCATTGAAGAACATCAAGTTTCCAAAGAAAAGAAAAGAAAAACTAAAACGAAAACGAGTGATGCACTTCAGATTCTAGACAAACGAGATATATCAAGCAAAATTCAACAAGCAATCGACGAAGGGAAAGGAGAAGAATATGTAACACGACTCATTGTGGAACTATTCCAATCGTAGAACGGAAGAGTGCGATGAAAGGCATTTTTAAAACTTTCGACGTGGTTCCCTCGTTCAAGAAAATCGATCTGAAATTGTTCATGGAACGGGTGAAGAAAAAAGTATTGGATTTGTTTCATGAATACATGAACGTGGGACTAAAAATTAAGATGATACTTCATTGCGTGATGAATAAAATCGACGTGAAGTCCGGCGAGAGCATCGTGAAAAATGCATATTTCAGATCTAACATCGAACCTGTATTTCGAGGTTCAGATTTATCGGACGTTTTTGAAAAGATGAAAGACAAGATGTTGACGTCTCTCGCGAATTATCAACATGAAGGTAGTAATTGGACGTTCGATGAGGTGTTGAAACTCGAAATTCACATAAATAAAAACGAACCGTTGAAAGGGTCTTCCTACTTGGAATTACCGTATTTCTTGACTAAGAAACACACCGTGGTCAACGTGAGAAATAAAGATGATCAGTGTTTTAAATGGGCAGTCACCTCCGCTTTATACCCTGTCGAAATACACACCGATAGAGTTTCTCGTTATGAGGAAACTTCTAAAAATCTCGATTGGACCGGAGTGACTTTTCCAACAGAGTTAAAACACATCAAACGTTTTGAGGTTCAAAATCCCACCGTAGCGGTGAATGTCTTGGGATATGACGAGGAAAAACGAACGATCTATCCTCTCAGACATACTTCGTATCTCGGAAGAGAAAAGACGATTATTTTATTATTGATTTCAAATGGTGACAATCGTCATTATTGTTGGGTTAAACATCTGACCCGATTACTGTCGAAACAAAATAATAATCATAACGGAAAGATATCTTTATGTTACAATTGCATAAATGTGTTTCACAGCGAAGACTCGTTGGCGAAACATCAGGAATATTGCAACGAAAATGAAGGTGTCGCCGTCGAAATGCCCAAACCCAACACCATCGTGAAGTTTGAAAATCACAATAGAAGGTTAAAAGTACCATTCGTCATGTACGCCGATTTCGAATGTTTCACAGCGAAAATGAGTTCCTGTCAACCCAACGCTCTTTAAAGTTACGTCGAAAGATATCAAAAACACATACCTTCGGGCTATTGCATTTACGTGAAATGCGCTTTCGACTCGCAACACGACATGGGTCCCTTCACCTACACGAAACAGTATGAAGACGACGACGTGGCTCAAGGGTTCGTGGAAGAGTTAGAATCGAAAATTCAAATGTTATATGACAAATTTAAAACTCTGGCAAAAATGATCATCACGCGAGAGCAGCAGGACGAAAATAACAGAGCCACCGAATGTCACATATGCAGACAATCGTTCGATGAGAATTCGAAGGAAAATAAGAAGGTCAGAGACCACGATCATTACACGGGTCTGTATCACGGGTCTGTATCACAGCAAGTGTAATTTAAAATATCGAGACGCTGTTTTCTATCCGGTGATGTTTCACAATCTTTCGGGTTACGACAGTCATCTGTTCGTGAAAAATCTCGGCACCTCACACGAAGAATTAATTGCATCACGAACAGTGAAGAAAGATACATTTCCTTCACGAAATGGAATCTCATGGAGAAGAAAAGAGTAATCGACGGAGAAACGTTGGAAGAAAAAACGAAATTCATTTGTAGAGCCATACGTTTCATCGACAGTTTTAAATTCATGTCGACCGCTCTGGAAAAATTAGTCGATAACATGAGCAAGGATAAATTTAAAATCACGAGCGAACATTTCGGAGAACGAGTAGACGTCATGTTGAGGAAAGGAGTCTATCCTTACGATTACATGAACGATCTAAAGAGATTCGAAGACACCGCACTACCTTCGAATGAAGATTTTTATTCGAAATTATACGAATCCGACATTTCCGACGAGAATTACGAACATGCCAAAAACGTTTGGAAATCATTAGATATGAAAACCATGAGAGATTATCACGATCTCTATCTGAAGACCGACGTTCTGCTCTTGGCAGACTTGTTCGAAAATTTTCGAGACGTCTGTCGTCGAAATTACGATCTGGATCCCGCTTGGTATTTCACCGCACCCGGTCTGGCATGGGACGCTCTGTTGAAGACCACCGAAGTCCACTTGGAATTATTATCCAACGTGGACATGTTGCTCATGTTTGAAAGGGCTGCGAGAGGTGGCGTCTCGATGATCTCCCACAGATATTCTGAGGCTAACAATCCCTACATGAAAGAAGGTTTCGATTCGAAATGGTCGACTAAATACATACAGTATTGGGACGATAATAATCTGTACAGTTGGGCTATGAGTCATCCTTTACCGATTGGAAATTTCAAATGGGTGACGGAACCGGAAGAGATGCAAAAAGGGAGAGACTATCCTTGCATTTTAGAAGTCGATTTGAACTATCCGGAAGAATTACACGATCCACACAACGATTATCCGCTGGCTCCCGAACGAATGGAACCGAACGAAGAAGACGAGGAAAAACTCATTCCGAATTTATTTAACAAACGTAACTACGTCGTCTACAGCGAGAATTTGAAACAGTACGTCGATTACGGGATGAAATTAGTCGACATACATCGCATCATTCGATTCGACGAAGAGACTTGGATGAAAAAATACATCGATCTCAAAACGAATCTCAGAATTCGAGCCGAGAACGATTTCGAAAAAGATTTCTTCAAACTCATGAACATGTTCATTTTACAAAACCTCATACTAGTAATGTCAACGGTTACTGATGATGAGGAGTTTGCATTTTCGTTTCGACGTCATAATCGAAAAATGATGTCAGATTTTAAAAAAATGAAAATGTCCTTATTCTTATATTCATAGTGCTGTCATACATGTACACAGAAATTTTATGGACATTAGTATCCCAGCTCCGGCAGTTTATATATAAAGCAAATGGAATGAGTGTTTTTCTCATATAATATTTATGAAACGAATCTAAGAATTTTTCGTTTTGGCGAGCCTGTGGCGAGCCCAAACGGAAAATTCGGATGAGTTTCATAAATATTATGTGAGAAAAACACTCATTCCATATTCTATTTATCATATGACACACACACGCACAAAATAGCCACTTAGTATGACTTTTTAACCCATCACCTAACTTGAGTTGCAGACTTGGAAAAAACATCCTCGTATAACTAAAAAATTTCATTTTTTGCTTCCAAAACATAGGTTATGACCCCTCATTGGAACGAGCGTGACACGCTCGTTCCATTGAGGGGTCATAACCTATGTTTTGGAGGCAAAAAGTGAAAATATAAAAAAATGAATGGTGTTTTACTTGCTGATAAAAGATTAATACAATACAACCCACCCTAAATAGGACAGATAACGTAAATTCTCCCAACTGAAATTATTCAAATGTGACCCAGTTGTATTTTGTTTAGCCAATCACATTGTCCACTTTTGAAATTGATCAATGAATGCTCCCAACTCTAATTATACAAATTATGAAAATGTGGCCCAGTTGTATTTTGTTTAGCCAATCAAATTGTCTAGTTTTGAAATTGACCAATGAAATTGACGGAAGGCTTTATTTATCACTGATTAACATGAAAACAAAATATCAAATGTTTTAAAGTGAACAAAACGGACGATAAATAAATTTATTTATTTATTTATTTATTTATTTATTTATTTATTTATTTATTTATTTAGTGGGCGTTTAACGAAACTTTCGACATGCAGGGTCACCTCGTGTCAGACAATTTTTCGGGTGGAAAAAGCCGGAGTATCGTCCGAGAGAACCACCGCGCAGCAGTGAGTAACGTGAGTTTCTTAACAGCTGCTGAAAAATACTACAACTACTATTACTATTATTATTATTGCTTTTGCTACTTTAAAAAAAAAAAAGTCTCAGCTAATGTCTCGCACGCCTTGATATTTTTCCCAGGTAGGTATTTGGAAGGAATCCATATTGCCTCGATATTTTCGTAGTAAATTTGTTAATTATTTTCCTTTTAATTTCCACCTTCTGCTGTTAAAACAACAAATTATATTTTTCTCAAATTGACAATTTGTAGAATTGGTGGGCGGATAAGGGCAATTAGTTAGGTAAAGAGTTCATGGGAATTAGTCGAATGTTCACGAAAGTACGGCACATTGCGATGCCGTGACAGTGGATCATCTCATTTTTTACAGCCTCGTCATTATTTCTATTTAGATAGTAAATAAACAAGTATGACATGAAAGCACGGTTAATATAATATTTTATATCTGGAAGACATGAATAGTTACCAAATATAATTCACTCTCTGTTCCTTTGGCAGCCATCAAAAGCAAGCTTTATTGCATTCCAGCGAGTAAGAATTGTAACTCAAGAATGAAGTAATACAAAGATGCCAAAGGCAGTTTCCTGTGATATAATTGAGTCTGGAGATTTTCGTTTGTTCTCGGTCACTATCTTCAATAAAAACATCATTTACAGTCACTGTTAGTAATGAGAAAACTATGGTATTCCATCCATAAAGTGCTATTTTATCTCTGTCTAATATGACCAATCTAACAGAATGCAACAACGCTGTCGTTGAGACCAATTGGCATTTTGTCTGCCGAAACTACCATATCCAGCAAGCGCTGTTTCAAAAATTTCCATTAAAATTTTAATACTTTTTTCAAATGTTTGCCTTCGAAAATAGAGCTCGTACCAATGAATGTTCTTCAGCCGGGGGGGGGACCAAAAATTTGCAAGACGTGACGTGGGGGTGGGTGGGTCTCTAGAGTTCGCCAAAAATGTGCATTTCCAACTTGTGCAATTTTTTGAATTTTTTGAAAAATATATCAACATATCAGCTAATATATACCATCATTTGTGTTTCAAACCTTAAAGATGATGTTGTACATCACACTCTTAACATAAATACAACATCAGAAGGCTTTATATGTGAGAATATTTGGCTTAATCTGGGACAATGTCACACGTTAGTAGGGGGTGGGTGTCTTGTTCGAAATGTAGAAAATGTGCAGACAATATTTTTGGAAAATTCTCTCTGATGCACTAAATTCAACCCAAGTTATTTATTTATTAATATAATTTTTATGGATAGAAGAGGAAAGTAGCAAACACCTGAGAATACTGACAGAACAATTCAAATGAAAATTTGTTCCCGTATATGTACACCTGCTCTGGCCAAGCCTGATAATGAACAGCTTGTCATTTGTAGATTGGAGCCCACAGCAGCCCACAGAGGTTTAAAATGGTGGAACCAGTTTAAGAACATTATGAAAACCCCCTAAAGACAGCTGTGCCTACTAAGTTTATAAGTTTATTTTGGATTCTAATGGTAAAGTTGGGTTTGGTGTCTGAGAACGGCAGTAGAAAATTTGCACGTAGTGGGTGGGTGGGTGTAAAAAGGAGCCAAATAAAAAATAGGACGTCACGTCTTGCAAATTTTTAGTGCCCCCCCCCCCCCCCCAACCTGCTTCTGCTATGTTTTTGTGGCCAAAAAATGAATGTTTATACTTATTCAAGAAAGAACGGCAGGGGCCGTCTTCACAGAAGGATAGTTCTTGGAGAAGCATTTTTTACTCTGTTTGGGGAAACCTAATGGACGACCAAGAAAGTGACATCACACCGCAGCGCATTGTGAATGTCACGCGTGGTAGTGGTGGTAGCCCGCAAAAGCAGTCATGTTGTGACGTCATCATGGGCGGTGTTAGTATGACACGTGTTTCCGTCGTTCATAGTGTTTTCTAGAAGCCATCTTTGCTTCAAAAGTGGCCTGTGATTGCTATGAGGTCGAATAACCCCTAATAGGATGAGGGTAGGTTCAAGGGTACATTTGATTCCGTGGGAGTACATTAGACCATCCAACTATTTGAAAACGATCTTATCCGAACCACCAACTTTCATACCACCTGTTTACTGTGGCGCACAAAATCTTCTAATTATTTACTATTGAGCACAAAAGCTTCTAATATATTTTGTGTGGTGTGTGGGGGAGGGGTGTGAGGGTGTGTTGCTGACTTGAATTACCAGAAACGACCCGACAATGATTAACATTATCGAAGGGGATACCGAACACTTCTAAAACCACACCATCCTTCTGCTGTTGGGTCATAAATAGTATATGAGGATAATTGATGGAAACTTTAACTTATGATCAGTTTGTTATGTTTTACTAGAGAGTGACCTCAAAATTCTACAGTATTTCAAAACAATGTTCAGAATATACAGTTATGGCTGGTGCGACGCAGCCAAGAGGAGATGTTATGAAAAATTCAAAATTGGAAATTGTTGCGCTACGTGTCGGTCTTTTTGCATAACTTTCATTTTCATTCTGAAAATACAGTGGACTTAACAAACGGAATATATTCTAAAAATACTTTATTCTGATACTAAGTCAGAGCGATTTTTCAAATTTATGGATTTTGCAACACTCAAAAAATCGATCCATACTACAGTGAACTTCAAAACCGAATATACTGTAAAATGTTTTATTTTGATACCAAGTCAGAACGATTTTCTAACAATCATGGAATAAGCTCCGAAAATTATTTCATGAAAATGTTTCCCAAAAAGATGACCCACAGCTTAGCATATAACAGGATATAGCCCATTCAAGGTATTTTGTTCTCTCGTACTTTATCCCAATTGTTCTTCCTGTCTGGTCATGGCTGCAAACTTGCAGCCATAACGGGACAGGAAGAACAAATGGGATAAATTAAAGCGGATCTTTAAATGTTGGTAAAGCACTCCAAAAAGTATTTTCATGATATCCAATCATGGCTGCTGTTGTAAAGCACTTCAACAAAATTTCTCATGATATCCGAACATGGCTGTTGTTATGAAGCCACTATGGAACATGTTGAAAACGTAAACGATAAAATAATTTGGACATATTAAATGGACTTCCAAAATATTTATAAAATACTTCAAAATCTTTATTTTTTATTTTTAAATAAAATTTTTTTTGATATCCAATCATGGCTGCAAATTTGCATCCATGGCGGGATATGATGAACGATTACTCAAAGAAACTATTACACAAAAGCGTTAAGTCACGTAATATGTTCATTCTTGTTTTGGGGTATGAACTAATCAAGTTTTTCCCAATAACCATGGTGACATGTTTGTCTTGATTTGGAGCGTGTCCCTCACTTACTGACCTGCCCTTTAATCACTTTCACGATATCCGACCAAGGCCACTGTCGAGAAGCCATGATGAAATATGGAAAATGTAAGTTATAAATTATTTTTTTTAGAACATAGTAATATTAAATGGACTTTTGACAATTTCATAATTCATTTAAAAGTTGTTCACGATATCCAGTCATGACTGCAAGTTTGCAGCCATGGCGGGATATAACGGAAAATTTCCAATACCCATGGTGCCCTGTTTGTTTTAATTTGGGGCGTGTCCCTCACCTACTGACGTGCCCTCTAAAACACTTTCATGATATCCGATCATGGCTGCTGTTCAGAAGCCATGATGAAATATGTGGAAAATGTTAGATATAAATCATTTTTTTTAGAATATTTTGGTAGTACTAAAATGAACTTTTAACAAATTCTTAAACTATCTAAAAAAAATTTTCAGGATATCCAATTACGACTGCAAGATTGCAGCCAGGGCCGGATGTAGCGGAAAATTGCCCAAAGAAATTATAATTCAAAAATGTTAATTTACAAAACATGTTCATTCTTGATTCGGTGTACAAACCAATCTTGCCTTCCCAATACCTATGATGACCTGTCTGTTTTAATTTAATGGTGAGTGATCCCCATACCAGCGAATTATTTTTTTTAAAAAACTTGCTATCTGGACCCTTCAAACATCCACTTTAGTCAACACATACGTCATGACAACTTGCTTTCTCACAACATACCTCCAGAATTTTCCTTTAAAATATTTTTATCATATCCAATCGTGACTGCTGTTATGTAGCCATGATGTAATATGTCAGAGGAAAACCCAAGTCATCAAATGGATTAAGATGCGTACATTCAAAACATCCACTTTAAATGACACATTGACTTTGTTGTGGTGAGTTTTCTCTCGTCGTACTAACAGAATTTCCCATTAGAATATTTTCATCATATCCGATAATGACTGCTGGTATGCAGCCATGATGCGATATGAGGAAAATATAAGTCACGTAATTATCCCATACCAGGTTGAACATATTATAGGAAAGTGTAACTGTCATGCAGCCAAGATGCACCAAAGATGGAATAGGGGAAAACTAACGTCACGAAATAATTTCACACCAAGTTGAACAAACTATTGGAAAGTGTCGCTTATCAAAATAAATAAGATGAGTGGACTCAAAGGAAATACTTTAATTGATACACTAACTTTGTAATGATGAGTTTTCTCTCATTGTACCTCCAAAATTTTCCGTTAAAATATTTTCATCATGTCCGGACATGGCTGTTGGTATGCAGCCTTGATGAAGTGTAAAGAAAATATAAGGCACGTAATAATCTCACACGAGGTTGAACACATTGTAGAAACGTGTAGCTTATAAAAATGAATATGTCCCACCACATCCAGTCGTAGTTGCTATAGACTGCCGTTTCGCAGCCATGGCTGGATGCGATGAGACGTCCATGCATGTATTACATCTGGCTGATATGAAGCCCTTTATCAATCAAGATACCAATAATGGCCCATCATGTTAGGTTTTATTGATGAGTTCCCTTAACGCGATGAGTGTGTTTGAAATACTCTCAACATTACTTTGGGCATTAATCTCTATCTCCTGAATACCTTCAATACATTGACTTTAGTTGACACAGAAATCTTGATTTATATAACCTGTTCTCTTATATCGTACTTTCGAAATTATCCTTTAAAATATTTTCACCATATCCGATTTTGGCTGCTGTTAGGCAGCCATGATGGAATTTGAGGAAAACTTAGATCGAGAAATAATTTAAATATACTATTGGAAAGTGTCGCTTAGTAAATTAAACAAGATGAGAACATTCAAAATACTCACTTTATTGGATTCATTAACTTTGTTGTGATGGATTTTCTCTCAGTTTATCTCCAGAATTTTCCTTTAAAACATTTCATCTTATCCATTCGTAACTGCTGCTATGCAGTCATGATGGAATATGAGGAAAATCAAGGTCATGAAATATTCTCACACCAGGTTGAACATAGTATTGGAAAGTATCGCTTGTCAAAATGAATCAGATAAGTACACTCAAACCATTCACTCTATTTGATTCATTAACTTTCTTATGATGAGTTTTCTCCCATTTTATCTCATTAATGTTTTCATTAAAACATTTTCTTGATAGCCGACTGCTGTTATGAAGCCTTGATGGAAAATGAAAACAACATAAGTGAGGCAATATTGCAGCCATGGCTGGATGAGAAGTTCTTAATTGTATACACCTGACTGATATGAAGCCTTTCATCTATCAAGATACCAATAATGAGCAACATGAAAATAATTCAACACTAGGTTAAAGATACTATTTGAATGTCTTGATTATCAAAAGGAAGATGAGTACATTCAAAACATTCTTTTTAAATTGATACATTCATATAGCTATGATAACTTGTTTTATCTCTTGACAAAAGTGAATTTTTTGATTTGATTGGTTGATAGATACGTGGTATGAGACCATATTCATTGAAACCCACGATACGTCCACCCAGCCACTGACAAGTTTCCCATACCCAGTGGAAGCCTCGTTCTGAAATCTACAAATTGTCCATACCCCGTAGAAGTCAATAGATACATGTAAATTTGTTATCCCATGTCTGATCACGGCCTGCACTATTCGCAAAAAATCGTCATTCCAGTTTTACAGTGTACATGAATTATATTTTATTTTTTTATCTCCAAAATATAGCTCATGACCCCTTATTGGAATGAGCTTGTCGAGTACCCTCCAATGTGGGGTTCATAAGCTATGTTTTTGAGACAAAAAAGAAAAAAGAAATTCAATTTTTTTTTTTCTAGTCATATCGGCATATTTTCACAAAAACTCTTTTGCACAAAAAGTCAGAAGCCTGTATGGCTCAACAATGGAAGATAAAAGATATCATGCTGTGTGTGTTCACACATGAAATAGATTGTACTTCTAAAACGGGAAGTCAATAGATAAATTCGTTACCCCGTGTCTGATCACGTGGTACGGGTTTTTACCTACCCGAAGCCAGCCGTATCCGATTCGGCCGATACGGTTGGCTTCGGGTAGGTAAAAACACGTAACACGTGATCAGACACGGGGTAACTAATATTCTCTCATTTTACCTCCGGAATTTAAAAAAAAAAAAAATTATTATAAATGTCTTCATCATACCCGATCATGACTGCTGCTATGCAGCCATAATGAGATGTGAGAAAAATATAAATCACATAATAATTCCACACAAAGTTGAACCTACTACTAGGAAATGTAGTAGGTTCAACCTTGTGTTGAACCTACTACTTCTCAAAACAACATGACATATATTTCCCATCGCATCCAGGCATGACTGCAATGATGTAGCCGTGGCTGGATGTAATATGACCGCTGCTATGCAGCCATAATGAACCTAATACTTCTTAAAACAACATGACGTATATTTCCCATCGCATTCAGACATGGCTGCAGAGATGTAGCCGTGGTTGGATGTAATATGACCGCTGCTATGCAGCCATAATGAACCTACTACTTCTTAAAACAACATGACATATATTTCCCATCGCATCCAGGCATGGCTGCAGTGATGTAGCCGTGGCTGGATGTAATGGGAAATTCTTAAAGCAACCTATCCTATAAGGTATTGGTTAACAAGTTAAGTAAAAGATTGAATCGGTCCGATACTTATTATCCTTTTAATATAAGTTTACTATCCTCTAGCAGCATTTCTACATCATCATCTACAATTCTTAATCACTTTATATCACTTCACCGCCTCTTATTTTCCTTTCTTTTCTTTTTTACATTATTTTTTAACTCACAACTGACAATATACCTTACTCTCAATGCTTCACGATAATATACCTTACTCTCAATGCTTCACGATAATATACCTTACTCTCAATGCTTCACGATAATAAGGATGCCAATCTTAACACCCATCAATGTTCTAGCACATTGGGGAAGATTTTTTAATCACATTTAACCATGGCTAACGAAATCACACCAGATGAGATCCAGAGCTTGGATATGTACAATTTTCCGAAGCTCCTTAATGAACATACTGCGAGTGACTCAGAAGACGTGTCTGATTCACCCTTTACCGCGAATACACACAATTGCAATTACTATACACCACAAGACTTCCGGAAATTGACACCACTAAAGCATAAACCGTTCTTAGTCTTCAACATAAACTGTCGGAGTTTAAATGCAAACTGGGAGCCTCTAAAGGATCTTTTGCATAATCTACAAAACGACTCTAGTCACTTTGACATATTAAGTCTGACAGAAACTTTTACTGTTAAGAAAAACCCCACCTATGAGCTAGAGGGATATCACTCTTTACTCCTGCGAACACGACCTGGTAATGACGATGGAAGAGGCGATGTAGGCTTATTTATCAAAGACACTTCACCGTTCAATATTCGTAATGATTTATCAATTTTCATTCCTCGTGTCTTTGAATCTATTTTCATAGAACTCAACTTGAATAAAAAAAATTCTAGTTGGTGTAATATACCGTCCAAATACAGCTCCTAAAGCAGACATAGATTCAACCTGTCCGATTTATTAGGTAAGGTCAACAACGAACACAATTCCACTTATCTGATGAGATACTTTAATCTTGATCTACTTAACTTTTACAGTCACCAAAAAACTAACCAATACGTGAACAGTTTATTTAGTGCAGGATTTCTTCCGGTTATTACCAAGCCAACCAGAGTTACATATTATTCAGCCACTCTAATAGATCACATTTTATGTAATACTACTGGAAAAGTATTGCGATCGGGTATCATAATCACAGACGTAAGTGATCACTTTGCAACTTTTTTAGTAAATGAAAATAGGAGAACCCACTCCCTATCGTCATCCAATCCCATAAGATCCTTTAAAATAGTGAATGTTAATCATTTTAAAAGATTGCTTTCAGCCTCCGATTTCTCAAGCATAACGAATGCTACGTCGCCAATTGATGCATATTCAAACTTCCAGGAAATTTACCAAAACGCATTTGAGGAAGCCTTTCCTCTGCGAACTATTAACACTAGCAAGAAGAAAATTAAGAAAGAACCTTGGATGACGGCAGGTCTCCTAGAATCCCCCTTTCAGAAACACAAATTCTATATGAAAAAAGTCAGGTCGCCAACAGATTTCAATATCAGAACCTACAAAACTTACTGCCGAGAGTTTAACAAGCTAAAACGGACTTGTCAGGCCAACTATTATAACTCAGTTTTAACACAGAACATGTACAGTACGTGGGCAGTTGATTGTAAGTAAATCACCCGCGGAGAGGAGTTATCACCCATGCTATAATTTTAAAATTTTGTACATATCGACAAAAAACACAAGCACTATTTCAGCTAATGGACCTCCAGGTTTAACCCGGAGGTCCATTAGCTGAAACTTGGCTTGTGCTGGTTATGATTGGCAACAAATTTGCAATTATTGCTTGGGTGGATTGTCCACTCTGCGGGTGATTTAGTGATAATACACTCTCCACGTACTGTATGATATAAAAAAAACATGGGATATTATTAAACGTGCTATTAACAGTTCAAAACGTGTACTTAGTCCACCATCATCCTTTATTGATGGTAATAATCAGCTAAACGATAATATGTCAATTGCAAATAAATTCAATTCATTTTTTGCCAGCATCGGAAAGTCACGAGTGAACTGATACCTCCTTCAAACAAAAACTTCATGGATCTTCTAAAGAGAAACAACAACAATTTGATAAACAGCAACGACACCCACAACAACAACAATAACTATAATAACACGAACAACAACAATAACAACAACTCCAACAACACTAATAACAATAATAATAATCATTCGACGTCCTTTTTTATTTACCCTACAAATATACCGGAAGTAATCCTCACAGTTAAAATTGTCCATAGTAAAACAAGCAGAGACTATACTAATATATCCACTAAACTACTCAAAGAAACTATAACAGAGATAGCTGAACCCCTAACATATATAATAAACCTTTCATTCTCGTCTGGGATAATACCTGACGAACTGAAGATAGCAAAGATCGTTCCTGTTTACAAAGCCGGAGATGCCAGAATTTTCAATAATTACAAGCCCATTAGTTTATTTCCGGCATTCTCCAAAGTTCTGGAAAAGATTATGTACAACCGTTTATCCAATTTCTTATCCGAACATGACATTCTATATCAGTTTCAGTTTGGATTCAGAAAAAAAACATTCCACACTACACCTAATAATACAACTTATGCACAATGTTGCCTTAAGCAACGACAAACCTACTAAGGATTGAACATTATCAGTTTTCCTAAAGCTTTTGATACTATAGATCATTCTATATTTTTAAGTAAACTGGAATACTATGGTATAAGAGGAATACCCAACTCATGGTTTAGAAGTTATTTGTCTGGAAGAAAGCAGTATGTCCAGTACAAAGACTGCACATCGACCTCCCAAAACATATCAGAAATTCTATAGCTCTTTCATATGATCGCCACAATGAAAAACATCAGCGTTCCAGTCACCTGCAACACAAATTTTAGATGTATTGGCCGAGTCAGTTATGGACTTTATTCTACCAAGGTAGTCAATAAACATCTCTGTATTCAGACCATTATCTACAGGAAGGTATACACACAAAATCAAGAGACTTGTGTTATCGCATGATAACGATATGCCCACAATTCTTTCATGGGAGTAAGTATGGAAAGTAACACAGTTTCCTGACGACTTTCTCCATAAAATTGTTACACCCCAGTAGGGGTGACATGTAATAAGATGCTAATTATTATCCATAGCATACACTCCATTACCAGTAAATTCATTATGAACAGAATGCAGAAACGGTGTATCATAATCGAACAACTTGTGTTCCTGTTAATGAACAACATCGCTGCAATCAGAGTTCTTTCACGGATATTACGAAGTTTTTCACAAACTTACAGTTAAATGATGAACTTCTAATACTATCATCCATTTAGAGATTATTTTTGTATCAGTTCAAAGTTTTGGTATAAATAGAGATTATTACCATTATGTGGATGTACAAAATATGTATCCGAGTCTCGCTCCGTGTTCTAAGGGTAGATCACGACTCGACGTGTCGTGATCTACCCTTAGAACCCGGAGCGAGACTCGGATACATATTTTGTACATTCGCATAATGCTAATAATCATTTTATCTTACAATATATTGGGGATAAGTCAAGAATGTAGACGAATATATAACGAACTATTTATTCGTACGGATGAACAAAAAAGAAAAATATGGAATTCACGCGAAAGGAACGTGCTTGCATCCGACCCCCTGATACAAACATCTGTATCAGGGGGGTCGTATACACGACAGTTGCGGAGTTAATACAGACAAAATACATGTTGATTGTGAGATAAAAATCAGGAAACACTGATCGTTTGGGTCGGAAATACTTTCTAACAAGAACGCCCTGTGGCTAGCGGATAGGGTCAAGTAATTTATTTAACGTTTGGCGGTCGATCGCATCAATTTTGAATGAAGAATAAGAATGAAATTTTGTTTGAAGTTTTTCACACTTTAACACATCAATCCCAGTCTGAAGTTTAATATTCTCACTTGAATCAGAATTTCTTGTTTCAGTATCAAGGCGAGTTACAAATAACCAAACAGGAGAGGATTTGACAACCTTAAGATTAGTTTCTTGTGCAGTTCCAATGACAGGTTTCATAAGTTGGCGTCTTTTCGTAACAGGAATGAACCCTCTACTTCTCACCGAATCACGATCCGAAATTCCAGCGCGTTTAGACATCGCAGCACTTGCATGTGAGCGCGGTCGGTCATTAGGAGCTTGCAGAAAGCTGCCCAGCTGTTCAGAACCAAAGACTGCAGGGTCACGTCTCTTGTTAAATAAATCCAAAGAACCACTAGACGAAGTGCCGTTAATGACGGTATTAGTAACGGTATCAGCACAGTTCACTGGAGTGTCATTGGTTGGCGCTTTGTTCACTGTTGCATCAGTTCAGATACCATTTCGGACTTTAGACTTGACCTTATATCACGGAGCTCTTTCATAATTTCACCAAGGTTGGCAGTGGGAGAAGTTAATGAGTCTTTAATGTGTTCAAGTTCTAGTTTAAGTGTAGAAATATCACAAAACAATGATGACACGTCCACATTCGTCGCCTGAGTGCTAGAATGTTCTATGTCCATAGGGGACATAGAACATTCTAACACTCAGGCGACGAATTATGTTTAAAATCAATAAAATCAATATCTTTGACAGATCAGATGCCACAAAACAAGGAAGGTTATCTGGATCTGATTCATGAAAAACAGTCAATACATCTTTCATGTCATTTACACCTTTATCTGGCCCCTTGTGTTTAACAAAACTCGATTAGCATGGCGATACATCGTATAGAATACCTTTAGCCAACTCAATTTCCTGTTCTGTAAAACTGTTCGTGCAGAGTTTTTTTATTACGTCTGTTGACAGTAACAAAACTTTGTTTGAAACGAAACACAAAAGTTCATTTATTATTATACCGGGACCGAATTGGCCTTGTTTGAAACCGGAGTTTTTGTCTCAGCATGGCTGCATTTGTTGAATCATCCGACGAAGAGTGTTTTGCTCCAAAACGTTTCTTTTTGCAGCTTTCACAAAGAAATAAATCACCCTGTGAAAGATTAACCTTCGATCCGGAGTCAAAGTCATTGCATTTCATTTTAGCAAATTTTGCAGGAAATTGTGGAGAATTTTCCTCGATAAAACTGTGAAATTAAACAAGACAGTGTTGACAACATTCCAGGCCCATCCGCCATTTTATAATATTATATAGTTTTATTCCAAAATCTCAAGAGATCTACATAGTCTTTGAGTTTCATAATTTATTTATTTATTTATTTATTGAGGTTTAACGACACTTTCGACTGCCAGGGTCACCTGGTGTTGGACAGTTTTACGGGTGGAGGAAGTCGGAGCACCAGGAGAGAACCACCGAGCAACGGCGAGCAAATGTCAGGCTCCTGAATATTCTAACTCCATACAAGCAGGGCTAGCATTGGTTGAAGACAAGTGCACCATCGACGTGCAGTACGCCTTAGTACCCAATGCCACCCACGTGGGCAATGGGGGTGAGATGTCTTATCCAAGGACACAACGCGGTTGCCGCAGGTGGGATTCGAACCGAGGACCTCTCGGCTTGCTGTCTACCAACTGAGCCACAGAGCCCCTGAGTTTCATGATATCCTTGAAAGACTGCTATACCGTCCCACATGTGACTTTGGAACACAGAGGTACCTGGGACAAGCGATAAGAGTGTTAAATAGACCAACAGTTTGCATTGTTTTTGTGCTGTCCCCGATATACTGGTTTCAGGGCCCTACGAATCCCCAATTTTCGCTTCGGATCGAATCTTGAATCGAATCTGGTCCATTATTCGAATTCGATTCGAAACTCGAATCGAATCATGGGTGTTTTAAAGACGGCCTACTTTGGGGGGGGGAGGGGTGCTGTAAATCTGATGAAGACGACCGACTTGGAGGAGGGAGGAGGGTGCTGTAAATCTGATGAAGACGACCGACTTGGGGGAGGGAGGAGAGTGCTGTAAATCTGATGAAGACGACCGACTTGGGGGAGGGAGGAGGGTGCTGTAAATCTGATGAAGACGACTGACTTGGGGGAGGGAGGAGAGTGCTGTAAATCTGATGAAGACGACCGACTTGGGGGAGGGAGGAGGTTGTTGTATGGGTGTATTGAAGACGACTGATTTGGGGGGTGGAAGATAGTGTTGTAAATCTGATGAAGACGACCGACTTGGGGGAGGGAGGAGGGTGTTGTGTGGGTGTTTTGAAGACGACTGACTTGGGGGAGGGTGGAGAGTGCTGTAAATCTGATGAAGAAGACCGTCTTGGGGGAGGGAGGAGGGTGCTGTATGAAGACGACCGTCTTGGGGGGGGGGGGGGAGGAGGGTGCTGTAAATTTGATTTGTTCCGACACTGATGGCTGAAATCTGATTTCTTCTTTTATCGCTCAAACAGATCAATGTGCGAATAGGATTAGACCCAACAAGCAGAGTTTGAGAAAGTCTTGCCCCGGCGTATGAAACCAGACAATAAATACAATAGGTGCTAGTTAGCTTTAACGCGTGTCGTATACTGTGGTTGAACTTTTGGAAAAGGTCGAAGTTAAAACGCGTTGCCTTTGCGCAGTCTTTTGGTGCCTTCCTGGGTCACAATTACTGTTGTCGTGATGATACAGCAACGTAATCTGTGACTATATGTCTTAACGTTGCGTCAAGGATATCTGTTACGTCTCAAAATAAGATCTTAGCTCCCTGCCGAATCCTATCTATATATCTGTAGTTTCCTTCATTTATCTTGATAATATTACATACTTTGTTATTCGGCGTAATGTACAGTTGTAACTTGGATTTTTTTGTGTGTACTTACATTGTAGTATGTGTAACATCAGTATTGCTGAATAAATATTGTTTAAACTAAAAGATTCGAATGGAAACGAAACGTGTGGCCGATTCGAATCGAACCGAAAAACACTGAACCACCTCGCCCCCATCTTTGAGGCTTGCGTGTCATAATGTTTAAAGAAAACAAATGCAGGTAATGTGGTGGACAGTAAAGTGTGAAGAACAAATAATGCCACATACGGTCTGCAATTCTTTTCCCGACGTCCCCTCGCCAAATACTTATTACGTTCTGTTTATAGGGTTCCATTGCAACATTCCACTATTATATATGATAGGGCAGGTTCTCGAATACTCACCTGTCAGCGGACCGACCTTCAGAGAGTAACATAGACAGCGTTTTTGTTATTAGTTGGGAGAAATTTTCCTGACAGATGAAAATATGTTCCTGCAGATTTTAAAAAGGTGGAATAGATTTTTTTTTCTATTCAGGCAACCAAAACTGTTTATTTCACTGGAAATTTTACTAAAACATCTTTTAGGTGAGAATAAGAAGGAATTTCCACATTTTCTGTCAAGTTTTACGAAGAAAGGTCAAAATTTTCCCGTCAAAACATAAATTTTCCTACAAAATATTTAGTGAGGCTGACACCCAACCCCCACCCCTCCTACCACGCCTGCCTTTAGAAGATTTTCTTGACGTCAGACCTGAATTTAAAACAGTGCCGAGTTACAAATTCGTACGCAGAAATATAATTAAAAGTAAAATTTGTTCTGCGCGGATGAGGGGTGTTCCTCGAAGACTCCTTGTCTGAAAACGTTAGGAATTTTCGTTCCTTAAGAAGTATATTCTAAATGTCTGAACAAAGAGCCTATATTGTACCAAGTTGTATAGTCGTACGCAGAGGTGTAATTTGATTTTTAAAATCGGGCATGGGTAAGGAGGAGGTGGGGGGGTACCGAAGTTTCCTTTTTAACCCTTTACCTAACATGAAAAGCAGACGACCCTTGCAAAACAAATTCTTGAGTTACTTTTTTTTTTTCATTTTTTGAACCAAAAACATAGGTTATGACCCCTCGTTGGAACGAGCTCGACGAGCTCGTTCCAACGAGGGGTCATAACCTATGTTTTTGAGACAAAAAAATGAAAAAATACTGAAAATTAATTGGCGATATTTGAGAATAGCGCTGGCCGGTTTTGGCCATTACGTTGGGTAAAGGTTTAACTAAAAACGCATGGAAAATTCGTGTTTTGGGTTAGGTTTTTGTGATCAGCGAACATTAGAGAATTTTCGAGCTACAAATCATGGACGTACCCGAAAGAGCAATTAAATGTGAATTTGCACCCCCCTCCCCAAACGCCAGGAATACACAACTTCATGAACGGGGTTTATTCGATAATTTAACGGTACTAATAACCGGAGAGCATCAAACTTGCTGTTCTCGATAGTGTAATTAACCCTTTAAAAACGCAGACGATTTCAAAATTTATTATTTTAAATATCATTTTTTAAATTTTTTCAAAAAATTTCAACAAAATCATATCATGTGACCCCTCTTTGGAACGAGCTCGACGAGCTCGTTCCAAAGAGGGGTCACATGATATGGTTTTGTTAAAAATTTTCGAAAAATAATATTTTTTCAGCTGCTGAATTTGCATATTACGCCGGCGGATGCGGGCGATTCGTTGGGTAAAGGGTTAAAACCATCTGGGCTATCGGAGTATTGAACTACAGCTTTGATTATAGTCATCCAATACTCTCCTCCAGTCAAAGCACTTTCTTGCCTTAATTTCTTGGAAGTATAAGATATGGTAATTATTTTCCAACAAATTTATCAAGAGCGAATGCCAGATCCATCATTTCGGTGTTACAATCGATCGGAAACTCAATAAGATAAGCCGCCTTGTAGCAGATGTCTCACAGATACACAACACAGGTCATAATCGGATCAAAGAGATTTAATTTAGGAAACCTTGAATGAAGGTCATTTGACCGCTCTGTGCTGTGATGATGACGTAATTTCAGAATTCATTCATCAATTCCGGTTGTATCTTACCGGAAGGGAAATGTAATTTAATAATATAGACGCTGCAGGGTCTACTGAGCAATTTCTATAACGGATACTTCCCAACAGTTTAATCAATCAGTATCCCTCAGTTGGGAGCACGGTGGCTCTGTGGTAGACTGTTGGACGTCTATGCTAGAGGCCCCGAGTTCGATCCCCGTCCGGGACGACCCGCGTTGTGTCCTTGGGAAAGGCACTTTATCCCGGTTGCTTACTTGGGGACACGATGACGCTGTGTACTAAGGCGCACTGCACGTCGGTGGTGCACATGTCTTCAACCGCTGTAACCTTGCTTGAGCGGAACTTGAACAGAGTTAGAATGTTGAGGAGCTGACAGTTGTTCGTTGATGTTTGGTGGTTTTCTCCGGGTTCTCCGGCTTCTTCCACCCGTAAAACTGTCACGGTCACGATTAGACATTGTGCATAAGTATGTGACCTTAAACACCAATAAATAAATAAATATATACCTCAGTTATCTCGACCATCTGGAAAGAAGTGAAACAATTGAAATGCGAAAAATATTATCACATATAATAAAATTGGCTTTTGCTTTTTGAAATTGCATTTTAAATCCTCTAACATTCCTGTAATTTGAGAAAAGCTCAATAATGTCCATTAATTGTTCACAGTCGTATTTTCTGCAGTGAAATGAATTTAAAAAATAGATTTTTGGCGCTATTGAGGATTTTTTAATGAGGTTGTTATTTTTCTGTTGGGCGTTTACATAGTCATAGCGAAATCAGAGGGGGGCATGGGGAACACGAGCCATCCACCCTTTTTACACATACAGTTTACTCAGTTGCACAAGGAGTTAATCTCTAGCACTCTGGTGGTGCAACAGAATTTTGTCATCGAGCTTTGTCAAGAAAGGTATATTTGGTTAAATATCAAACTGAATTATGGGAAATATTTGCTGCTGAGTACTTTGCTATTTTGGCATCAGAGAACAAAGGGTTAAATATGGGAAATGTGTCAGTGTAGGTGCATTGTTGTCACATACTATCTGTAAAACTATGTAAATATAGTTATATTTGATTCCACATTCGATCGCTTCCGTCTCTTCCACTTCAACCATCTTCCAGCCGAAGGTTAACTTTCGGGTTAAAAATGATTGAAGTCGAAGAAATAGACAACCGTGCAGTGCCACACCGTGGTATGTTTATCTAAAAGCGAGACCGAAGGGTAATCGTACCTTTGTCGACATTATTAGTTACACGGTGTTTCAGCAGAATGGAGACTTACAAGCCTGTACTATACCTCCTAAGATTCGTATTTCCCGAGACTGAAAGCCGAAGTAAATACGAATCTCATGAGCTTAATACAACACCGTACATCCCTCCGACGAAGCCCCGTGTGACGAATTTATTACCCTGTCCCTTCAATGTGTCGAGTTTTATTTCATTATATAATCCCTAAACGGTATTCTAAAGACGAAAACCTTGATAAAAGTAATAATCAGAGAAACTTAAAGAAACATGTCTTTCTTTATTATTGAACAGGAACGATTTGGAGTTATTTCCTTGTTATTTGAACTCAAACATTTGGGAGACTTCAATAAGGACATCAGGAAATGACGCGTCATTATTATTGGGGGACACAGGGTGACCCTTTGAGTGTTTTATTCGATACAGTGGTGCGTTGTATGTCTGGGAGAGTTGGGGCACTATATTTAAACTTGTAGAAGTGCTTTAATAAGTTTCACTGAAGAGACATTTCATAAAACGAGATAGTATTGCATGTTTTTTCGAAACCACAAGGGATCTGTAGTGTGAAAACACCACAGCAGAATCGCTCTTCATCACATTAAAATCGGACATTCGGATATGTACACGTTTATTCAAGTTCTCGGAATATTCTTATTTTGTTTGTGAGTCTGAATGTTTATTATTACTGACGAAAAGGTTTGAGGTGATGGGTGAAAGGGAAATCGGCAGAGTGTACCATAGAATTTATGTGTACCCCCTTTGGCTGTGATGTGATATTCTTCTACACCTCGAACTATGTTAAATTTACCGTAGTGGATGCATTGATTACTGATTAATCAAGAAGCTTGTATAATTTTAAAAAGGGTAATAAATGTTTTTATTTCCAAACGAAACAGAATACTGTATTTTGATTGGCTGAGAGGTACGGTGTAACTTGCAATCCACAGTAGCTTTTTTACACCGTGTTTAACCACGGTTTGAAAACAAGAATATACAAGAGCAAGCTATATGGCTAAAAAGTACCCGTTTTTAATTATTAATTATTAATTCATAGCCGATGGTGTAAAGTAATGTTCCTGAGAACTTCCAACTCAAATATCAAGACGGGGTGGATGGTCCAAGTGAGGGAGCTAGTAGAAAACTACTCATTGGAGATCTCGGACCTTGACGTTGGGGCAAACCAGGGCAAAAGGATCGTCAGAGAAAGGGTCATGGAGGATTGTAATTGGCGAGAGGGGGTCAAATCAAAGAGATCTTTGGGTGGCCTGCGTGATAAAGAGAAGCCTGGTTTTGAAGAGTACCTTGATGGCACCTTTGGGGGGGGTCACTGTTGTTCAAGCTGGGGTCGCGGTCCCTGGAGCTGAGGGGAAAATTGGGAAAAACAGTGAAAAGGAGTGCCAGATGTGTAACATGGGCGTGGTGGAGACCCTGGAACACTTTCTTTTAGAATGCCCAAAATATCAGTCTAAAAGAACAAGATTCACGGGGAGTATAATGGGGAAGTGGGATGGGAGAATGAAAGAAATGTGGTTAGGGGGCGACTCAAAGGAGATAATATACTAATCGAAGAGATTGGGACAAATGGGGTAAGATGTCATCAAGCAGTACGTCTCCGAGTGTTGGGAGAAGAGAAGAAGCGCGGGAATAGGGAGGCAGTTGGTAGAACATGGGTAACCAAGGCCTTCTCATCCGAGAACCGCGACAAATCAGCGGCCGACCGAAGTGTTATTATTATTATCTTCTGCTCGGTTATGTTAGAACAAAAACAAAATTACAGGAAATTTAATATTTATGTGCAATAAAATATTACAGATATGGATGTCATTGGAACTGGCTCATTGAGCCAGTTCCAATGACATCCATATTTGTCTGGTTTTGTTAAGAAATTTACAAAGTACAATTGTTCTGTCAGTTTTTGCCCACAATGTAGGTTAAAGTATTAAGTACACCAAAATTCTTGGAAATAAATCCGTTATCCTTGTGTTTTCCAGGGTGTATGGGAATTTACACCGGTTTGGGAACTTATATCGCCGAAGGGTGTATAAGTTCCCAAACCGGTGTAAATTCCCTTACACCCTGGAAAACACAAGGATAACTTATAGTAACTCCTCTCCTCTGATTGCAGTGGTACAGTAGAGAGACATTGGGTTCGCGTGCAATGTGTACATTCTAATAAGAATTCATTCTAATTTCAATGATCTTTGTATGTCATTGCCGGCCGGCTGCGAGATTCCAAATTATACCTATAGATCCGTTATGTTAGTCTGCGATTCTAGCCACGGGGCTACATATATTCTTGTACAGGATAATGTTTCTTCTCTACACATACCTCACACATCTCCAATTGTAGATTACCGATATTCTACTTATTAGCAACCGAATATCACCGTGAGCCAGTCATTAGATTGTTACTGGAAACAACTTATTTACATTAGTAATTCAACACTGAAGAATCTGTTAGGAATGTGGCCCAGTTTCCCCATTTTCCTTTTTAACCTTGAAAATTAACTTTCATGTCATCTTTGCCATCGGACATGTTTAATAACTTTCTTCTACGATTTCTGCTTCCCTGTCACTCGTTTCGCTTGACCTTTGCATCTGTGTAGTTCAGTCAAAGGCTACCGGAAACTCGTCATCATAAGAGTGAACTCTTCTATGTCTCTTTCACTCAATTTGCCGCTTTAACTGAACGAGAGGACTACTATATTTTCTCCCTCAGCTTGTTCCACAATGGTTCTTTCCAAGTCAATTAGAGTCTGAATCTGGTTCTGACAGAGGTACAACTTATCTGTTTCCTTTTTCAGAATATCCTTATAAGAGGTTGGTACCACCTCCCCCAATGTCCAGGAGCCAAACTTAGATTATTTCCACATGCCTCAATGACTTTTTCCTGGAGTTGTTTTTTTTAATTCTTTATGACACCGCCTGCTTTTCTCTAACATACTGAAGGGATATTGCTCAAGTTTACTCTTTCTCCAACACCTGAAAGGATGTTGTCATTAAACTTCAAGTTTACCCCTTTTCCAGAAGCGATATTGCCTATAACTCTCAAGTTAACCCTGCCTTCAGCATCTTAAATGTATACTGCGAATACATCCCAAATTTATGCGGTTTCCAGGACCCGGAAGGAATATTGCCAATGTATCCCAAGTTTACATTTTCCACAACACCACGTGGGGATATTGGCAATACATCTCAAGTTTATCCATCCTCCGACACACTGAAGGGATATTGGCAATACATCTCAAGTGTTTGCTTTCTCTTACACCTGAAGGAACATTGGCAATAAATCTGAAGCGATATTGGCAAAACATTTGAAGGCTTATTCTTTCTCCAACACCCTGAAAGGATTTTGCTAGTGTATCCCAAGTTTACCTTTTCTACAACACCCTGAAGAGATATTGCTAATACATCTCATGTTTATCCTTTCTCCAACACTTGAAGGGATATTAGCAATAAATTTCAAGTTTACCCTTTCTCCAACATCACGAAGGGATCTTGTCAATACATCCGATGTTTACCCTTTCTCCAGCACCCTGAAGGGATATTGTCAATACATCTCAAGTTTATCCTTTCTCGAACACTTTAAGGGATATTGGTAATGAATTTCAAGTTTACCCTTTCTTCTACATCATGAATGGATACTGTCAATATATCCCAAGTTTATCATTTCTACATCACCATGGATGGATATTGCCAATACATCTCAAGTTTATCTTTTCCCCAACACTTGAAGGGATAGTGGCAATAAATATCAAGTTTACTCTTTCTCCAACACTCTGAAGAAATATTGTCAATACATCTCATGTTTATCCTTTCTCCGATACATCCCAAGTTTATCAGTTCGACATCACCATGAATGAATATTGCCAACGCCTGAAGGGATAGTGGCAATAAATTTCAAGTTTACTCTTTCTCCAACACTGAAGAAATATTGTCAATACATCTCATGATTATCCTTTCTCCGATACATCCCAAGTTTATCAGTTCGACATCACCATGAATGAATATTGCCAACGCCTGAAGGGATAGTGGCAATAAATTTCAAGTTTACTCTTTCTACAACACCTTGAAGGAATATTGCCTATACATCCCAAGTTTACCTTATCTGCACAACCCTGAATTGATGTTGCCAATACATTTCAAGTTTATCCTCCTCCAACACCAGAAGAAATATTGGCAATAAATTTCAAGTTTACCCTATCTCCTACATCATGAAGGGATATTGCCAATACATTCCAAGTTTATCAGCACCCTGAAGGGATATTGGCAATAAATTTTAAGTTTACCCCTTTGCCAGTACATCCCAAGTTTACCTTTTCTACATACACTGCCGGGATATTGCCAATACATCTCAAGTTGATCCTGTCTCCACTATCCCGAAGGAATATTGCCAATGCACCTACACATCTCAAGTTTACCCTTTCTACAACACACTGACGGGGTATTGCCAATACATCTCAAGTTTACCGTGTGTCCAGCACCCTGAATGCATATTGCCAATACATCCCAAGTTATTCCTGTGTGCAACACCCTGGAGGTATATTGGCAGTACATCCCAAGTTTATCATGTTTCGAAAACCTTGGAGGGATATTGTCAATACATGCCAAATTTACCCTTTCCCCAACACCCTGAAAGAAAATTGCCTGTCCATCTCACATTTACCCTTCCTCCAAAACACTTAAAGGATACTGTCGATAAATTTCAAGTCTTTCCTGTCTTCAACCCCTGAAGGGATATTCCCAATACATATCAACTTAATACTGTCCACACTATCCTGAATGGATATTGCCAATGCACCTACACATCTCAAGTTTACCCTTTCTACAACACACTGACGGGGTATTTCCAATACATCTCAAGTTAACCCTGTCTCCAGCACCCTGAAGGCATATTGCCAATACATCCCAAATTATTACTGTGTGTAACACCCTGGAGGAATATTGCCAGTACATCCCAAGTTTATCATGTTTCGAACACCTTGAAGGGATATTGCTAATACATGTCAAATTTACCCTTTCTCCAACACCCTGAAGGAAAATTGCCAGTCCATCTCAAATTTACCCATTCTCCAATACCCTTAAAGGATACTGCCGATAAATTTCAAGTCTTTCCTGTCTTCAACCCCGGACGGGATATATACATATCATTTTAATCCTTTCTACAACACTCTCAATTTTGTTCCTGGGGAGCGATCTTATGAGCTTCGTCCCAAGATATTTCGTCCTAAGATATTTTAGTGTCAAAACTAAATCACAGACATACAATATGTAAAAATGGAGAGATACCAGTGGATTCTTTTCAAATCTTACGGCCTCCACTGATTCGCTCAAATTCGTATCTCATGCTTCCTGCTCAATCTACCATTCTTTTAACTACTAAAGTAGTAACATAACTGTTAAATCCACCGCCATTATCAACTACTAAAGTTAATAATAACACAACTGGTTTCTCTACCGCTATTTGTAACTACTTAAGTACTAAGATGTCTGCTAACTCTGCTGTTGTTATTAACTACTAAAGTCCTAACACCACTTCTATCTCTACTGCTATTATTAATTACTAAAGTGCAAACACTACTTCTATCTCTACTGTTATTATTAACTACTAAAGTGCTAACACTACTTCTATCTCTACTACTAATATTAACTACTAACGTGCTAACACTACTTCTATCTCTACTGCTATTATTAACTACTAAAGTGCTAACACTACTTCTATCTCTACTGCTATTATTAACTACTAAAGTGCTAACACTACTTCTATCTCTACTACTAATATTAACTACTAAAGTACTAAAACTACTTCTATCTCTACTGCTATTATTAACTACTAAATTGCAAACACTACTTCTATCTCTACTGCTATTATTAACTACTAAGGTACTAAAACTACTTATATCTCTACTGCTATTATTAACAACTAAAGTGCTAACACTACTTCTATCTCTACTGCTATTATTAACAACTAAAGTGCTAACACTACTTCTATCTCTACTGTTATTATTAACTACTAAGGTACTAAAACTACTTATATCTCTACTGCTATTATTAACTACTAAAGTACTAAAACTACTTCTATCTCTACTGCTATTATTAACTACTAAAGTACTAAAACTACTTCTATCTCTACCGCTATTATTAACTACTAAAGTACTAACACTAACACTACTGCTATTTCTACCGTTATTATTAACTGACTGCGAAAGTTCCAGCACTACTACTTCCTCTGCTGCTATTATTAACTACTAAAATACTGACATTACTGATATATCTACCGCGATTATTCACCAACAAAAAACTAGTACCAACACCACTGCTACATCTATCGCTATTATTATCTATTAAAGTACTAAAGCTACTACTATATCTACTGCTATTATTGACTACTAAAGTACTAAAAATACTGCTATCTCTACTGCTATTATTGACTACTAAAGTACTAAAAATACTGCTATCTCTACCGCGTTTATTCACTAGCAAAGCACTAACACACTTGCTGTCTCTACTGCTATTACTAACTACTTACTTTTTGACACTACTGCAATCTATGCCGCTATTATTAACTACAAAAGTACTAACACCAGGGCTGTCACTTCTGTTTTTATTAATTACTAAAGAAATAACACTACTGCTATCTCTATCGCTATTATTCACTAGAGAAATACTTTCATAACTGCTGCCTCTACAGCTAGTACTGCCTGGTAAAGAAGTAGCACTATTACTAACCCTACCACTATTATTAACTGTTAAAGTACTAAAACCACTGCTACCTCTATCGCTATTACTATTTATTAAAGTACCAAAATTACTACTATCTCTACAGCTATTATTCAATACTAAAATACTAACACTACCACTATATCTACTGCTATTATTAACTACTTAAGTACTAGCACAACTTCTGCCTCTACTGCTATTATTAATTACTGAAGTACTGACAGAGTCTCTCGCTATCACCGAAATATTATTAGTATGCCGAACGAATTCTGGCAAAATTCACAAAGTACAACATCGAGGGTGGTAGCCATGCCTGTATATTGATACTCTCGCGTTTTTAAACTCATTGTGTTAACATCTAAGGTGACTGTAGAAAAGTGTGGTGGAGAATGGAGTAGAGAAAAAAGGAATGCACCGCTACCGCTTTAAAGGATTTCTATCCGTTCCCCGACTATCTTTAGCTGATTTATCTTTTCAAAATGAGATGTTACCAGGTGCCCTAGAACCATTCGACCAGATAGCTTGGCATGCCGTGTTGCTCCAAAGTATATGTGTCTGCTTTTTGAGTCGCAGTTACCAAAGCGGAAACAATTCAGGAATCGAACCATCCATCCCACAGAATTATTAATAATTTTAAAATCTCACACAACATTACACCCAAGAGCACTCACCAATCTTTCTTAACTTTATAACGCATGTTTCGTAAAATTACACCAGGAACACATTAGATAAGACAGATCACCATTCGACTTGGAGTAATTAATTTTCTTACAGTCGTCCACGCACAATTTATCAATATCGTTTTATCAGAGTAAAATCCTTATACCAATATCTGAAGTTTCATTTTTTACGTGAAAGTGCTACAACTCATCTGATCTATCGCAGACACTTTAATCCTATTTGTAGGTACGTCATTTTAATAGTACTCGAAAGATTTCACTTAAAATGTTATGATATTTCGCGATATCATATTTTATCCGCTAATTTTATTTATTTATTTCATTTGTTGCTAAATTCTAAGAAATGGCTTCGCCTTTACTGATGACTTTAAGATAAACTAGTTACACTCGTCATTCAGTATTCGTTTTCCCACTAATAAATCGCGCCAGACTTATTAGATTCAATCAGTCTCAAATATTCCAGCTAACTACATTATTATCGTGCGAGTTGTTGTCAACAAATGATATATGCTTTACTCTAAAAATCCCTTTCTATTTTTTTGTGCACGTCGATGTGCAAATATTTTAGTCTTCAGATCTTCCATTTCCAGTCAATTCAATTCAGGTACAAATAAATGGCTGTAAATGCGCCAGAAACTCACTATACAACCGAAAAATGGCGGAGCGGTTCTACAGGATGCGCTTAAAGGAGTGGCTTTTACGGAATGCACTGAATGGAACAGTTCTACAGAAAGAATATACCTAAATCCACATAATTACAACATATATGCCAAAGATATCAGGCGGGAAAATCAAAATTCTATAGATATATACAGACCGTCGGCGGCCGAAAAAGAGGCCATCTCATCCCCAAAGAGGGGATGAGATGGCCTCCTTTTCGGCCGCCGACTATAGGGATGCTTAATTCACTCACCCATTCAGATTTAATTCCAAATAACTGCGGACCGAGATAAGTGCGAAACATAATGTGAAAAGTACACCGCGTGGCTAGCACAGCGAGGCTTGTCGAAACGTGAATAAGGTTTAACAGCGGGAACGGGAATTTCACGGCTTTGAGGCTCCCGGTTCAGAAAGAGAATCACGCCACCCGGGAAATTCATACACCATGGTATCAATAATTGCGTAATGTAGTTTATGAGATTACGGTGATAATCAATTACTTCCGCCAAACCTTTGATTACCGGTTCTGTATAGCTATATATTTCTCTGGAATTCGGGCTGATATTCACAAAGAATCGTGACTGACTTTTAAAAAAGAGAACCAGAATATTCCCGTTGCTGGGATTAAACCCTAGACGTGAAGTGAAAGAGTAGTTCTATTTTGCTTGTTATACAATACCAAAAGAAACCGCTTAGATGTTTGATCGGAATCTGTGTCGCGGAAAAATGTCGTTTGCAACCCCACTCCGGCAGTGGGACAACGAGCAAGGTAATGAAGTCTACCAGGCTATCCAGTACAAGCCGGAAAGATATTTCGAAAAGTTTGGAAATGAAGTGTCGGAGGTTAGAAGTCAAGGAGATGATACGTAGTGTTCAACCGATTACCAAAAATGGTCGCTGGCCGATTACCGGTTATCTGATCTCACAATCGGCCGATTCTGATGCCGATTCCGATTGTAATACCGTGCACTACTGGACAAGTCGAGGCTCGAAAGAAATGCATTAAACTGGACATTTTTCGCAGTGTTAAACTTTGTTGACTGGGGTCGCAGTAAAATTACCAGTCCCGCACACTTGGGCGGTAAACGTGGCTCAGAGAGAGCCACGTTTACCACCCAAGTGCGTGCGACTGGTAATTTTACAGCGACCTGAGTCAATGGAGTGCGACCTTCACTTTTCCGGTATGAACTGGCGATTGCCTTTACATGTCGTTTAACTTGAATATCCCGTCAAGGGGCGTCCAGAGAAATTAAGAATACACATGATGATTATTTCTCAACTTTATTGAATGGTATCATTGACATCATTTTATATTAACAATTGAAAAATTGCAGAAGATAATAAAATGCGGTTAATGAATCCTCACAAAATGTTTGGCAGCAATCGGGTGAACCTATGTCCCAGGCGATGTTGCCGTTGTTATCCGATTGTCCACATTTGTGATGGCCGGTTCCGATCAACGGTTGAACACTAATGATAAGTGCCAAATCGATCGTTGCCGACTAATAATAACTCTTTGGCCAGCCGCTGATTTGTCGCGGTCCTCATAAGAGAAGGCCATCATTCCGCCTGCACCCCACCCCCTCTTCCCCTCCTCTCCTCCCAGCATTCAGATATAAACTGCTTAATAGTGTCCCTCACTTCCTCTTTTTCAATTTCTTCAATAAGCATTCCTACCCTCTCCCTCGTGTCCCCCTTCAGCCATCCATCCTTTGTTTCTTCACTCCACTTCTGCATTATTCTTCCAGTAAATTTTATTCTATGAGGTATATACTGTGGGCATTCCAAGAGAAAATGTTCCAGGGTCTCCACTACTCCAGAGTGGCACATTTGGCATCCCTTTTCCCCATCTCTCCCAATTTTCCCCGAAGCTCCAGTGATCTTGATCTCAGTTTGAACAGCAGTGACCCTCCAAAGGTGCCATCTAGGTACTTCTCAAAAGCTGGCTTTTCTTTATATTGTAACCCCTGCAGTGATCTTTTCACGCTAACCCCTGCTCGCCAGTTTCGATTGCAATCTTCCATGACTCTCTCTTTGACAAACCTTTTGCCTTCTTTCATTCCTACTTCTATGTTTGTGACCTCTATAGAGTAATTGTCCATTAGTTCCCTCACATGTTTTGACCACCCCGTTTCTATATTAGAATTCCAAATGGTATCGAGCATCAATTTGCACCACCGGTTGTCAGGCAGGTTTCTCAAGTAGTTAAAGTAACACAGTTTTCCCAAATCTACCCTGTATGAAGTTGTTGGGAAATTCAACATATGGCAAAACAACCATCGAGTAACATCGACGTGTGCGGTGCTGCCACAACGAAGAAATCGCCAGAGCTGCAAATGATATGTCTTTTAGAGCCTTGAATCCCTGAAATAAAACTCTGTCAGTTGAATTCAATAAATGATTTATCTATCACTCCAAATAGCATTCGTTGTATACCAGTATGCGAGACTTCGGATACCTCCGTTTTGTCGATGTCGACCGCCAAAATTTTGAAAATTCCGCGTACCTATGTACCTCGTTACCATCCATTGATGACAGTGTGAAACCAGAGATGAGAAAACAGTTTTGCAGAGAGAGTTGTTTCCATGTGTGTGTTGTTGTGTTGTGTGTGTGTGTTGTGATTTCCAACGAAATGATTATGTCAAGATCAAACTAGTAGGCAAGAATCGCCCGCCACTGAATTGTGTTTCTAAAAGAGAAAGAGATAAGAGAGACGGACTTTAGGTGAGTTCAAGAACCGGCATTGCTACCTGGTGCAGCAAAACGTATTACTCCTTCCTGGTTAAGGCAATTCCTCAAAAATTCCTCAATGTCAATTATTTAAAAGGGTGCAATTCCGGAAATAAAATCCGAAACAGATTTTCATTTATGGTTCAAATAAAATTGAATTGCCTTTAAAGATGGTCTCTGTTCCAAATTTTATTTATTCTAATATGAACAAAAACATTTCTAAATTTATCATCATCATTCATCTTGAAAATTCATGCTGTAATTTCATCGTATACTTTAGGTTCCCACATTCGAAGTTTAGAATGTTTTTTCATTTAGTTTCATATTTAGTTTCATTTCTTACAAACTTTTAATTTAAATAGAGAGTAATCGCTTGACTGGACTGGTAAGGTGAAATAATTCAAGAGAGGTGAGGGACGCTGTACAAATACGAGTGCACGAATGCGTAAGAGTGTTTTACAATATAATCCCTCGCCTCTCATGAATTATTTCACGTAACCAGTCCAGTCAAGTGATTACTCTGTTTATTACTTTTCATTATTAACAATAATTATAGTATTTAACCCTTCACCTAACGTAACGGTCAGCGCTATTCTAAAAAATCGCCAATTAATTTTCATTATTTTTTCATTTTTTGTCTCTAAAACATAGGTTATGACCCCTCATTGGAACGAGCTCGTCGAGACAAAAAATGAAAAAATTAGTCATTCAAGAATTTATTTGGCAAGTGTCGTCTGCTTTTCATGTTTGGTAAAGGGTTAAAAAATGCAAAAAAAAGAACAATGAAGTCCCCATTACACCCACGGCAAAGACGTTTTCGTTTGCGCACACGGGCACATGACCCAATTGTTGATTGCATAATTCACTTGTGAAGTTATCGTTTATAATCAAACCGGGAAATCCCAGTAAATCACACTTTGGAAAGTAATAAATCATGATCATTCATCTTGTAAATTCATGCTGTAATTTCATCATATACTTTAGGCCCCCCTATTCGAAGTTTAGAATGTTTTTTCATTTAGTTTCAAATTCAGTTTCATTTCTTTCTAACTTTTAATTTAATCTTTCATATCACCTCTTTGCAACCGGGTGATACTCGGTTGCAAAGAGGACACCCCGTCCTACAATATTGAGTGGTCACCTATGTTCTTACCGGCTGGAGCCCATTCTTATCTGGAAAACCATAATCTCGCCACCCAGAAAAAACATACTCCCACCCGAGACCACGCCCCATCGACCACTCCCAAATTAAATGGTGATATTAACCAACACCCAACCGATGAGAGTAACATCTTTCCCACCCAATCACAAATAGCGCTTTACATCACTGACCGATCGCCCGACAATTCCCAACCGTCAATACTTTTCTCACACTCGCCCGAGGACACTCCCAATGATACCCCACAGAGGGACAAAACCCTTTTTTTACCCCCCCCCCCCCCGCCCGAACCACCCTACAATGACAACCGTGATCCTACCCTACAACTATGCCGCCCGGCAGCGTCCAAATAAGATCAACCGCCACCTGTTCCCTTGTCACGCTAGCACAGGTGGCAATGAAACCCTAATTGTAACTACACATTGTGAAACCCCTGCATCAACAACCCAAGGCTGCCTCAACCCTGAACAGCAATCGGCTCTCCTAGCCCTAATAAAGAGGTTCAAACCGCCCGCATAACTAGGATCCAATATACCTCACCCTAGTGGCAAAATACACCTCACCCGAACCAGATCTAGCAAACATAAACTGCGTCATGCAAGTAATACTCACCAGAAGATAGATTGGAGCGTCGACAAGCTGACAAATATCACACACGTAGCTCCACCCTAACCCAATTGACTGATTCTGCCAACAAGTACATCACCAACGTATCCAAGATAGATAGACGGACGGACGGACGGACGGACGGACGGACGGACGGACGGACGGACGGACGGTCGACAAGCTGACAAATATCACACACGTAGCTCCACCCTAACCCAATTGACTGATTCTGCCAACAAGTACATCACCAACGTATCCAAGATAGATAGACGGACGGACGGACGGACGGACGGACGGACGGACGGACGGACGGACGGACGGACGGACGGACGGACGGACGGACGGACAGACAGACAGACAGACAGACAGACAGACAGACAGATAGATAGATAGATAGATAATTCTTTATTCACGGTATGCCAAAATGGTTTACAGTACAATTAACATAATCTTGTGTTACAGAAATAGGCACTCCGTAGGGAATGACGTAGCCAGATTGACTGTCTTCCCGACATTCCCTTAAGAAAATAACAGTTTATTTGCAGTCTAACTTTGAGAGCAAATGGAAGTAATAGTAGCTCTTCTTTCAAGAAAGTGAAAACAAGGCGGGAGGAAATTATTTATTTATTCAGGATCCACGTTTTACAGGATGTCCATTAAGAAATCCAGCGGTTTTTCAAGGTAGATAAACCTAAATGCCAGCCCACTCCATATTCTAAGTACCCGGCGTCGTTGCGAATAATCTTGGAGCTTCTGACACACAACTTACAGCATATTACAGCTGTTAATTGGAAGACTATATGGAGTGGGTTCTGACAACAGGTTATACGAGACGAGGTATCCAGAAAAGATTCAATTCTTGACATTTATATTGTACAATAGATTTCAGATGAAGGTAAAATTAGTAGGTAATATCGGGAGCCAGCACCATAAGGCATAAACAGATGCATTTTCAAGAGTTGCATTCTTCATCTTTTAACCCTTTGCTCAAAAGGGCCCGACCGCATAGATACCGAATTTCAGGATTTGAAGCAGGTTTTTCATTTCCAGCATACAATAAAACCATACAAAATATTAACATCCTTGAAACCAGCTCATAGTTCTGGCCTCAATCATATCAACATTTGCTTGGTGTTATTAGATATGTGCCACAACATGCGAAGCCGTGGAAGCCACACTTACGCTAAGAATCTGTGCGGTTGTAGTCGTTTTGTTAGGTAAATGATTACTATAGTTGATTATACTGAGTAAATAGCTTTTGGAGGATAAGGAAATTTGTCGTCTGGCTAATTACCAAGCCCTTAAAATGGCGATTAGCCATCTTAGTCTATTCAACATCCTGACTGGGAAATAAATTCAGGGAAAAACAGCCACAAAATGCCACACAGCTTTGGGGGTATGTCCAGCACTGAGCACGCTCATCCATCTGAGGGAATCACCTACGCTTTATTTGAGATACCTGGTATTTGTCTGCGCATGCTTATAATCAATATGGTTTAAAATAAACTGGGATTTTTATTTCTTGTCAATATGTGCAGTCTGGGCAGTAAGGGTTATTACAGTAAACCACACTTGCATATGACGACAATATATTGTTAGTTAGCGTCTTCTTTGAGATGTGTCTATTTCTTATATCACGGATCGAGCTGTCAAGCGCGTTCCAGATTCTAGGAAATGCATACAATCGGAGATTTTCTAGTGATTTGGTTCGAGTTTTTTCTACCTTTAAGAGACCTGATTGCCTTGTCGCCAACCCTGATGGGTGTATTACGCTGCTGAATGTATTGTTGAAGGATGTTGATAGTGTACCATTGTGCCAGTCTAAAACAAATAAGGACGCGTGAAGTTTGTACAAGTCCTCAACTTTAAGTATTTTGTCTTTTTTAAAAAGGAGTTCGGTGTGACCATTGTATTGCTTGTTATTGATTATGCGCACCGAATGTTTTTGCATAATCCCAAGTCTTTCTACTGCCTTAGACCGCCCCCAAATCTTGATACCATATGTCAAGTGGCTGTGAATTAAGGCATAATAGAGGGTTTTCATGGCATCGTGGGGAAGAATGTGTTTAACTTTGTTCAGGCTATAGTTAGCACGGGATATTTTAAGGTAGATCTGTTCTTCGTTGAGGTACCTGATTTGGCGAGTAATGTCAGATTCGGAGTCATGCACTGTGGTATCGTCTGCAAAAGCTAGAAGGTTTAGTGTTGTTGCATTGCTAATCTCGTTAACATATAAAAGGAACAGAATGGGCCCCAACATAGAACCTTGGGGAACTCCGCAGTTCATTGGCGCTAAATGAGATAAATGTTCACGGTACGAGACATACTGGGTTCTGCTAGAGAGATAACTCACAAACCAGCCCTTCGCTACTCCTCGTCTGCCATACGTTTCAATTTTACTCAATAGTATATCATGTTTGATCGTATCAAAGGCTTTGGATAGGTCCAAAAACACCACCAATGTGTTATTTTTTGCGAGTTTATTATTTTCCAGTGCTATATTGTTCTGTAGCTGAAGGACGGGGTGTATAGTGCTGTGTTTTTGCCTAAAACCGTACTGATGAGGATGAAGAATATTAAATTTGTCCAAGAAATCTGTTAGTCTGTTGGACATAAGTTTTTCAAGAATCTTTGAAAAAGTGGGCAAGAGACTAATAGGTTTATAGTTGGTGAAGCAATGCTCATCACCTGCTTTGAATACTGGTACCACTTTTGCAATTTTCATTCTGTCTGGCACAATTCCATTCCTAAATGAACTATTGATAATATGTGCAAGAGGCTCTGCAATTTCGACTACCGTTGTTTTCAGAAGCCGAGTTGAGATGCCATCGCCATCTTTTGTCGATTTAGATTTTAGTTTGTTTAGAACAGAAATTACTTCCAGGGGACTGGTTGGTCTAATATAGAAATTATTTGGAAAATTGCTATCCATGTAATTCGAAAGGGGGCGCGGTGGCTCAGTAGGTAGAGGTGCAGGCTGCAAGCCGAGAGGTCCTCGGTTCGAATCCCACCTGCGGCAACCGCAACAAAATATCGATAATAACTTGCCTTGGGCAAGGCACTTCATCTCCATTGCCCGCGTGGGGGCACGATGACACCGTGTACTAAGGCGTACTGCTCGTCGATGGTACGCATGTCTTCAACCAATCTAACCCCGCCTGTGCTGCAGTGCGGAGTTACGATGTTGGGGAGCTGGCAGCTGCTCGTCGTTGCTCGGTGGTTCTCTCCGGGTATTCCGGCTTCCTCCACCCGTAAAACTGTCACGGTCATGATTAGCCATTGTGCATAAATATGTGACCTTAAACATAAATAAATAAATAAATATGTAATTCAAAAAAGATTTTTTTTTTTTTTTTAATTTGTTCTGATGTTACTTTACCTACGTTTGCAAAGAAATTATTGAACCCATTGGCTATGTCGCTAGGAGCTTTTAGTTCTTCATTGTTAAGGATGAATGGAGATGATAGTATGGATGTGCGTTTTACTTCACTAATTGCTTCATTTAGGATTTGCCATGTTTTTCGCATGTCATTTCTATTTTCTTGTATGATATTCTGTAATAATTAGCTTTTCATTGTTTTTTAGCTTTGTTGAAGATTCGGCAATAATTTTTATAGTTCAGGATGTTCTGAGATGTCGGGTGTTTAAGGTTTTTTGTTGTAGAATTTCAATTTATTATTAGATGATACGACAAGCCCTTTTGTTATCCATGGTTCTTTCTTAAAGAATTTCTTATTAATGGAGACATTTTTCAATGGAAATGCTGTTTCATAAGCTTCTAAATATATTTTTTAAACATGTTTCGTATGCCATGTTTGTACACTCTGACTGCGTCAGGACTGAAGTCGCAGTGAGGGAGAAGACCTTTGAAGACCGAAATACTTTCAGCGTTTATCATTCTTTTCGCAGTGAACTTTTTCGCATTGATTCCCTTTGAGATTGTTTCAATATGGAATATTCCAAAGTAATCGGACACACCGGATATGATTATGCCAGAAAGAGTTGACGGTGCAAGATGATTCGAAAAAATGTGATCGATCAAAGTGGCTGAATGACTCGTAACTCTTGTTGGTTTTGTTATATGAGGTAGAAATCCGTCACTAAACATAAAATTAACGCATTCTTCTGTTTTGGAATGAGGTGAAACTTTTAACAAGTCGAGGTTGAGATCCCCCATAATATATGCTCGTTTATTTTCCGCATTCAAAATACCAGTTATTTCGTTTAGCTTGGTAAGAAAAATAGTTATGTCCGCTTTGGGAGCTGTATTAGGTCTGTATATTACCCCAATAATTTTGGGGATATTTCTAGTTTCAGTCTCAATAGAACGCGATTCGAAGACATGGGGGATGAAGATGGAAAGGTCTTTGCGAATTTTATATGAGGTACCCTCTTTAATATAAATTATAACTCCACCTCTAACATCATCATTTTCAGTCCTAGAATTTTTAATAAGAGATTCGTAGCCCTCGAGTGCGTATGAAATATTAGGAGGGATCTGAAAGATTTCGGTTAGACCGATTATATCAAATGTTTTGCCAGCCCTGTTGTAGATCATACAACAAGTCTTTCAAAGGATCCCAGTGCGTTTTCAGACTCTGGCAATCGATATGAAACAATGAGAATTCCATTTTCAGTTCGCTTGTGGTCGACCGAAAATCACTGGGTGAGAAATAATTAGTCATTTAATAAGTCACAAACGAGGGACTCATCGGTTTCAAGAGTTGTACGCAGAGCTTTTCGTTGTACAAATGTCTGAAATCGTATTCATCGCAAGTCTGGACCTCGTCGAAAGTTAAACTACCCGCCATTGAATCTCTGTAAATCACCCAGAATTCTCTCCGGACAAAAGTAGAGAGTGGACATAAATGGAGAAGAAGAAGCCGCATTTCCCTCAAATTGTAACAAGGTTGTACCTACGTTTGCTCTCATAGAATTCTGCAGAGAAAGAGATGAAGGGCTGGAATATATATAGAACAGAAAGATAAGTTTAATAAGCAACATATATAACAAAGAATGGGTTGGTGCTTTTCTCTAGGCTGATTTATGGAATAATATGTACCTGATGGGTATTCGTTTTATTCATTTTCCCAAGGATTAATTTAAGCCACATATGGAAAAGTGTTGCAGGACCAGCATCCTCTCGTATATACCTCCAAATAATGATCCCGCCGTGCGGAACACTGCCCAGATCCAAATGGTTGGCCCTGGGCAGTGGCCCGCATTGATGAGGCCATCATTAACTGGTTGAGGGCTAGATTATTTTTGGTGGTCCGAATTTGTTATTGAAAATTTGTTTTATTTCAAATTATTGGAGAGTGTCTACAGACACTCTCCAATAATTTGTAATAGAACATATTTATATACACAAAATATTATTTGCATTTGAATGAATATGAAATAGGAGCAAGGAAAACATTGACTTTTGCTCTGATATCCTCATTCTTTTGAAAGCCCTGATAGTGGCTTCTAGCACTCGACCGGTTAAGAGGCATATTTCGAGTTGACAAGGAACAGATTTTGGAGAAGGGGTTCGCTGACAGGCAATAACCATAAAATAGAATGTGAGAAATTCAATTCGATCTGCGAGGTAACAATATAACACCGTTGTAGGCCGCAGAGCTTTCATTGTAGCACCAAACAAAGTGGAGGATTTGTCAAAACAGGATGCGCGGGATTCATCGTGAAGCGAGGGCCGTTTTCCCATTTGATGGTGTCTAAGGAGATAAAATGGCGCAAGCCTCCTTTCACGAAAAAGTACGCGAAAGTTGAAAGGAAATGCGTGGTGGGGTGGAGAGGGGGGGTGTAAGGGACCCGACTCCTATCAATAACGGCATGGTTCAAATGTGAACAACCCCCACGGGACAAAACTTCTCTCCTTCCTCAATATAAGTCTCTTCAAGTGACGAGCAGTTGACAGCAGTAAATAGAAGGAGGGACTCTAAGGGAGACACAGTTGAGGCTGTGCGGTGAAAGTAGCGCAACATTTTGAGTGCAATCGCTTAAGTGTGTGAGTGTCTATGAGGATGTGAAGGGGGGGGGGGGGGTGGGTGGGCTCATATGCCGAATCGTATTCCGAAAAAACCCTCTAAACGATTCATGCACCTAGTGTCTTGGATCTCACAGCAACACATATTAAAAAGCTCCTACTAGCTGGACCGATGCCATTACCCAATGCATGTGTTAACGGATATGAACTACCCCCCAACCCCCAAGTTGATTCTACAAATTGTCGCCACTGTATGTATACAAGTATTGACCAAAATATATATTTATATACATCGGCAGTGTGACCCGAGGATGGGGGGATAAACTAATATTAACGGTCCTTATCATCGTGTAGAAAGGATAGACTGTGAGAGGGCACCAACATATCGAATTATCAAGACGGTCGGCGGGAGGTATCAGTCAATATCAGTACCTATCGTATGGTGAGACAATAATATGCTTTTAATCAATGTATGTAAAACATATATATAAAACATTTTGTAATGTATTTTGTAATACATTTGATAAACTAAAAGAATGATGAATGTATATACATTTATTATATACACCACTCATATTAGGGTTCTGCAAATAGTGAATTTTGATCGAATCGAACATCGAACCTAACATCCGAAACCGAATCGAGCATCGAAATTCGATTTACCTATTTCGAGTCGAATCGAATTTCGATCCTCGAATCGAATTTCGAGTTGAATTTCGAATATTCGCCCCAACTCAAAAATATAAAGTGTTATAGTTTCCTGTATAAAACAAATGAACCTATGCTTCATATATACAGTCCTGTAAAATAATATTTAAAGACTGTGATGTCCATTTTCTATGAGCTTAACTGGCATTAGTTTGTTTTAAAAATAAACTCTTTAAGTACAGTGTGACGTCTGAAAAAAGTATTCTTTGGGAAATCTACAGAACGTGGAGAGCGGACCGTAACCAGACCACCCCCGGAGCGGAATTGACACCCAAAGTATCATTTTCAAACTCTGTACAAGTGGACAAAAACACAAGCAATGCTCCAGCCAATGGACCTCCGGGAACAATCCATTGGCCAGAACTTCCCTTCTGCCTCTTTTGCTTTGCAGTAAATATGCAATTATTACTCAAGTGGAATCCCCACTCCGCACACGATCTAGTGACAACACACTCCCCACGCATTGTATGTCCTGCCCAGACTTGGATTACTGAGGGGACTGAAAATTGAAAAGGATACATCAGCAAAATTTGACCTTCAAGCCTAATATTTAGAGGTCATGCATTACTTAATGGGTGTGCTCACATCACAATGCTCACTTTCCTTAATGAGCATCTTGACACATTCTAAGGACTAGTTCTATCATAAATAGTGTCTAATTACTGTGTTAGAACAGTTAATATTTTTTTCCCCTTGCTTCTGTACATTTCCAAGATGTTTTGAGAAGATATTTCTGACAGTTTAAAAATTTTGATTTGAATCAAAAGGCAAAACAATTCATTTCAATCAGTATTCAAAGCAACAATGTATATCAATCGATTTAAATCGATTGATTCAATCCTCGACAAGCTCGTTCCAATGATGACCCACAGGCTATGTCACCGATGAGAACCGATGCTGAATCCAATTTCCACACTTCTTAAATTATGTTCACTAAATCATGTTGTATCGTGTTTGCTTGAAGTGTCTTTGTGAAATAAAATATTGTTGTACTAAAGTGGATGAGAAAGTGAAATTAATCAGGATTTTTGTAAGTGTCGTTACTTATCCGCGTTGAGAAGAGCACAAATGGAATAGGACTGTAACGTTACGTGTCTAAGGGGGTCGACACTATATTTGATGCAGGCTGCTGAAAATTTGCTAAACTCCACAGAACTTGCTAGCTAGTTGAAATCAACTGGAGATATTGGAAGTCAGCGGACTTGATTCTTAATAGTACAATATGACTATAATAATGGCAGGTGTGTCACGGGTGTAATATTTCCAAATTCCAAAACTTGCCTCGAAAATACTGAACATGGCTCCTCCTCGAAACTGTTTCAGCGCAGCGAGCCAGTTCGGGGGGAGGCTCACAAGACTGCTCGGATCATTCTCAGCAAGCTCGTTCGAGTGGGGGCTCACAAGCCCCAATAAACAAATAAGCAATCCAAAAGGTATTGGGAAAATTGGTAGTAAATATATGTATGCATATTGGTAGTAAGAGGGTTAATAAAACATAAGTTTAGAATATTGTGTAACAGTGGGGGGAAGTGGTGTGAACACAATATAGCCCTGACTGCTGAATATGTTACAAAGCACCAGATAGGCGAACCTGCGGAGCGAACAGTATATACTGGTAATAACCGATCTGATGGCGCAACGATACATTATAAAGGAATATTTGAATTATCAAGAAAGGCCACTACAACTTTCTAATGAAATGGTCGGAAGCAGTCTCAAGTGTTAGCACCCCCACCCCCCACCCACCCCGACACTTTTTATATTTTCAATTTTAGCTCCAAGAATACAAATCATGACCCCCTGCATGGAAGGGCTCCGGCGATCGTGTTTAATTAGGTCCCACGAGCTGTGTCCTCGGGACAACAACATGAGCAACATGTGGGTTCTTCCAGTTAATGTCCTCGGGTATCCACGTTAAATGGGGGATACGTGATGCAATGATGTGTAAGCATTTCGTGGCAGCAGAGGTCAAAACTGTATAATAATAATAACACTTTGGCCAGCCGCTGATTTGTCGCGGTTCTCGGACGAGAAGGCATTGGTTACTCCTGTACTCCCAACTGCCTCCCTATTCCCACGCTTCTCCTCTCCCCCAAACACTCGGAGACGAGCTTCTTGATGACATCCCTTGCATTCTTCCCATTCTCTCCGATTAACATATTAACCCTCTCCTTTGAGTCTCCCCCTAACCACATGTCCTTCATTCTTCCATCCCACTTCCCCATTATACTCCCAGTGAATCTCATTCTTTTAGACTGATACTTTGGGTATTCTAGAAGAAAGTGTTCCAGGGTCTCCACCATGCCCACGTTACACATCTGGCACTCCCTTTCACCGTCTTTCCCAATTATTCCCCTCAGCTCCGGGAATCGCGATCTCAGCTTGAACAACAGTGCCCCCCCCCCCCCCCCAAGGTGCCATCAAGCTAATCTTCAAAACCTGGCTTCTCTTTATCACGCAGGCCACCCAAAGACCTCTTTGATTTGACCCCCTCTCGCCAATTACGGTTAAAATCCTCCATGACCCTTTCCCTGACGATTTTTTAACCTGGTTTGCCCCAACGTCCAGGTCCGAGATCTCCAATGAGTAGTTCTCTACTAGCTCCCTCACTTGGACCATCCACCCCTTTTTGATATTTGAGTTGAAAATTCTCAGGAACATTACTTTACACCATCGGCTGTCGGGGAGATTTACCAAATAATTAAGATAACCGAGTTTCAACAGGTCTATCCTGCCCTTGATCCTCTGTATGATGCAGACTACTTAAGGTATTACGAAGCCTCAGTTAACACACATATGGGGAAGTGGGATGGTAGAATGAAGGACATGTGGTTAGGGGGCGACTCAAAGGAGACGGTTAATATACTAATCGAAGAGATTGGGAAGAATGAGGCGAGGGATGTCATCAAGCAGTTCGTCTCCGAGTGTTGGGAGGAGAGAAGAAGCGTGGGAATAGGGAGGCAGTTGGTAGAACATGGGTAACCAAGGCCTTCTCATACGAGAACCGCGACAAATCAGCGGCCGGCCGAAGTGTTATTATTATTATTATTATTATAATGTGAAAAGTGAAGTGTCATAACATTAGTTTAAACAGTATTTATTCAATAATTGACATGTGTATACATTTCACAATAACATTTGACTAACAAAAAATGAACAACACTAGATACAAAAAGTATACACAAAACAAGAAAGTATATTGTTGTGTATTAGAGGAATTCGACAGAAAGCTAAAGCTTATGTGGGTCGTCTCCCTGTCAACGTATAACTTACTCCTGTAGGTGGTACAGATGAACGGAAGAGCCCAAACGTCGTTGCATGAAGGCCGATATCCTCCCTTCATTGTAAATTTACAACGTTAGTTGCTACGATTGGAGATCAAGCGGGTTAAGGGTAACATCAGAATAGATACGGAGAAGAGGAAGGCGCCACGACTCCCAAGCAACGACGTGTGGGATTGTTTAAACTTCAAAATGAAATGAAGGGAAAAACAGAAGAAAGAACAGAAGCAGTGATAGATCGAAAGAAGAGGAAAGGAACTAATATGATGCAGTCAGCTTGAATACATGATACATAGAGATTATCACCATTATGCGGATACAAAGGAGCATGGGACCTCCACTGACAGCACACGACGAGTCGAGGACCAGTCGCGATCTATCCCCAGAGGCCGGTACAAGACTCCGACGCATACCTTGCACATGCAACAGATGATAATGATGTATTTATCAGGCAATATCATCGGAATGAGTCTGAGTTAATACAGACCAAGTAAAATTTACACACAAGAGAATCATAAGTAGGCAACTTATTAACTTCTAGTTCATTTAGTAGCGAATTAGGTGTAAGTAAACGTCAAGGCGCTAGAAGTTGGAAGGCGCGAGAGGGCATTCCACAACAGGCGTTAGACTTTCCCACTCGGAATGGGGGTGGGAGCGTAGTGTTGGGTTTCAACTATTGGGATCGCTTGCTTGATAAAATGAAGTCATGTAAAACTTCGGAAATAAGACGGTTTTCATCGTTATTCCAGAATTCTGAACCAAATAGAAGTGTGGATGTATCTGTTACATATGGGAGTAGATTAATCGTATAATTACGAGCGTTTGAGAACAAAGGACAATGAAAGAAAAAGTGATCAGTAGTTTCACGTTCACCACACTGGCAGAAGGGACTGGGTGATAGGTGATTATCGAAAGGGTGGGAATTAAGACTGCTACAGTGCAACCGCAGCCTACAATGGTATATTTGAGCCCTGCGAGATTTCGCATTATTGTAGAACCTTGGTGGTCTTTGGTTACCATTACTGAGAAACGTTTTAAAGTTAACCAATGATGAGTTCTCGCGGACTGGTAACGGCAACTTATTCCACTGGTCCGTAACGCTGGGGATGAAAGAAGACTGATACAATTGCGTTCAGCAAAAAGGAACTCGGTGGTTTTCACTGGATCGGAGACTGCGTGATGAATTCGTCGAGGAGATAAGTGGTGGAACTTTGTTGGAAATGTATGGAGGTGACACGTGATGATACATTTTGAAGACCTGAATTAGTTTATGTTTGTGGCGTCTTTTTTGCAAGGATTCCCATCGGGTTTCCGAATATAATAACGATTTACTGGCACTAACTGTTGCTCCGGTGATGATTCTTGCTGCTGCAATTTGTATTTTTTCGAGTTCCGCGACATTTGTCACAGAACAATTATCCCAGACAGTGTCTGCGTATTCAAGAAGTGGCCTAATAAAGGCGAAATATATTTTTTCCAGGACACTGCGATCGAGGTTAAATTTATGCCTCCTCAACAAGTCTTGGCTAGACCAGGCTTTGGAGCAAATATGGTCAATGTGATTGTTCCATGTACATGTATTATTTAGTATGAGTCCTAGGTGTTTAGGGTCAGAAACTTCCGATACTTGTGAGCCACCTAAATACAAGGGTGGGTGAGAGTTAGGATTGCTTTTACACGATATACACATACTTTCAGTTTTGTTGGGACTGAACTCGACCAACCATGTTTTGGCCCAATGCTCGATTGTAGCCAAATCGTTATTGATTATGACCGCGGCTTGCTCTGGGTTTTCAATAATTAGATATAACGACGTATCGTCAGCAAAGAGGCGAATACTGCTGAGTAAGTCTTTAGTTATATCGTTTATGTATATCAAGAACAGTAAAGGTCCAAGTATAGACCCCTGGGGTACACCGGCATTGGTTGGTCTCCATGACGATGACCCAGAGGCTATCACAACTCGCTGCGACCTGTCCGAGAGATACGATAGAAATAGTTCACCTGAAACGCCAATACTCTCCAGTTTGTGAATAAGACCAGCATGCCAGACTTTGTCAAACGCCTTACTGACATCATAGAAAACCACCCTAACTTATTTGCCTTCATCAAGCGCACGACAGAATTCGTCATAAATGTCAGTCAGTTGGAGGACAGTCGAATCAAGTGGTGTAAAACCTGACTGAAACTGACTGAGGATATTATTTTCACTCAAAAACCGCCACAGGCGTTTGAAGACACATTTTTCAAATAATTTTCCAACACAGCTAATCAACGATATCGGGCGATAATTAGTGACTGAGTTTGAGGGCTGTTTTTTAGAATTGGGGAGACATTTGCTTTTTCCATAATGAAGGAAAGTATGAATTATTCAGTAATATATTCAATAAAATTGAGAGTGGTTCGCAGAGAGAGGATTTACATTCTTTTAGAAGACGCGGGCTTATTTGATCGGGACCAGATGCCTTGGACACCTTTATCGACTTCATTGCGGCGTATACTTCACTGCAATGTAGGGTGATACTATCAATACGCTGGGAAACATGGGGTGGTGGATCTGGTAAGAGAGCATTCGAGTCGTCAACTGGCAAAATAGAACAGAAGTATTCATTGAACACTTCAGCTTTCTCAGCACTTGAAGAATATATTTTGTTTAGATAAATCAGGGTGGGAATTCCTGTTGCATTATCGCTACCGATTAGTGTTTTTAGGGTCTCCCACCACAGAGATGCTGGGGTTTCATTGCTTCTCAATGTGCATTGGATTTTTGCAAGATGCTGGGCTTTGGCCTTCCTTATGGCCAATACAACCTCATTCCTTTTAAGTTTATATTTGGCCCAGTCGTGTGGGAAATTGGTACGTTTAGCAATGCGATACAGACGTTTTCTCTGTCTTATTAGTAGTCTTATTTCATTATGCATCCATTTCGGTTGATCCATTCTCGAAGTAATAAATTTGTTGGGTATATGTTTGGATGCAGTATCGAGTATTTTGTCAGTGAAATTTGTAACTATGGTATCGAGACATAAAGTATCCAGTAGAATTCCAGTCGGTGTCAGAGAAAGCCTCGTTCAGCCCATTATAATTACCCTGAGAATAAAGCCAAAGTGGGTTATAGCAACATCCAGGGTCTCCACCGGAAAGTAAGTGAAATTGCTACATTGATTGAGGCAGAGGAGTTTGACGTCATGGGCTTAAGCGAAACGTGGGTAAGACACGAGGAACGGGTAGACCAAGTAATAATAATAACACTTTGGCCAGCAGCTGATTTGTCGCGGTTCTCGGACGAGAAGGCTATGGTTACCCATGTACTCCCAACTGCCTCCCTATTCTCACGCTTCTCCTCTCCTCCCAACACTCGGAGACGAACTGCTTGATGATATCCCCTGTCCCATTCTTCCCAATCTCTCCGATTAGCATATTGACCCTCTCCTTTGAGTCTCCCCCTAACCACATGTCCTTCATTCTCCCATCCCACTTCCCCATTATACTCCCAGTGATTCTCATTTTTTTAGACTGATACTTTGGGCATTCTAGAAGAAAGTGTTCCAGGGTCTCCACCATGTCCAAGTTACACATCTGGCACTCCCTTTCTCCGTCTTTCCCATTTTTCCCCTCAGCTCCAGGGATCGCGACCTCAGCTTGAACAACAGTGACCCCCAAAGGTGCCAGCGGCTGGCCAAAGTGTTATTATTATTATTACCCTGATATGGAAGAGATGCCCCGAGAGCAACGCCTGCCCGATCAGGTAATATAACGGCCCCATTCCCTGATATGCTACATTTGAAAACCCCTCCTCTTCCCCGGGATTTCCCCCTCCCCAAACACCCAGGTAGCTCCCGCTATTGAACCCTTGATTGAGTGGCAATCTGGTGCCTCCGTATCCGTATAAGCCCCGTTTCCCTTGAGATTTATGCCTCACTTGGGAGGGGGGGGGGGATTATTACCTCCATTCATATTCTTATATGTGTGGCTTTCGGGCGATCTTGAGGGAGAATGCTTTACAGAGAGAGCCGGATGTGTACTGCTCAGAAGGTGCCTCCAGTGCCTTGTGTCGGCATATTTCTCGACTCCTTTCGGACAGTTCCCATATCTCAGCAGCCGGAGAATTAGTTATTGGTTGTATTGTATAAATACTGTCCCCCGGCTTTTCCCTCCCTCTACCATTCCTCCTGCTCATACTTCCTCGGGCACCACCCCTGTTTTCGTTCCCTCCCGTTAGTTGCTTTAATATTTACTATAACGCTGAGCACTTGATTAATTTCTGATCAAGACTGTATTGACAATACCCAGATTATTGTCCTCTCGCATCTCTTCCGACGCTATTCGCTCGTGTCACCCTTTGATCTTCAAATCTTCTCCTGTCACTCACTCCAGCCATTATTATGATTAGCCGATCAATTTGCTGCTAGCCAATCGTGAGAACCAGTCACACCTCAGTCATTTAGTATTTTACCTGAACCCAAGCTGACAAATTTGTATTTCCCAAAACAAACTCTATGAAAACCTTTCACAAGTTGTTTTGATTGCGATTGATTTAATACTCAGCGTGAAACCCTTGACACTCAGTATGATTTAATAATACCAAATGCACTGGTCTCTTCCCGTAAGATTGACCTAATATTGAACAGTTTGACTCACTCAAACTGCCGTGTTTTAATTTAAGACACGATAATGATTGAGAATATCTCATCTCATGCCCGCTGTTGTTCCACAAACCCAATTTACAGCATTACATTAACCCTACCCTAAGGGGCTGACTGAATACCCATTCATTTGTATTCTACACAAAATTACCATACACCAGCAACAGCTATTAAAGTACAATTGGGTCTAAAGGTTATTCGTACTTTAGGATACTCACTTAATAATCTATTCAGTTCTCTTTAAAATACAACACTATCACTTGTTTCTGGCTCAGTAGAAAAGATACGTCTTATCGCTTCAAATCCACTCAACAAGAGAGCGGTTCGACCAATCTTCGCCAACTCCTCGCTTATTCTTGTACGTTCTCGGCGAACTCCGGATTCCTCACGATGCTTCCATCCGGTTGAAGGTGATCGGCCGTACCGTCAATGCAATTTCACAACACTATAAACCTACTTGAGTGTATTCACCCTCCTTCTCGTTGGTTTGATAAGCCTGGATTAGGCGAAACTAGTTACCCCCGGCGGACATAGCTCCGGGCGAGTAACTAAGGACCTCTGGTATTACCAACGCCAGTTACAAAATGAATACACTTAACCCTTGTACCCACAGACGACTCCGACGGCATTTAAACAATACCAGATCCCTATTGTTTAAAGAAGCTCGTGTCTCCTCTCTTCTCCAGAGGTACACACAATAAAACCTAACCCATGTCATCTCGACAAATATTTACCGTTCAACCCTGAACCATTTGCAGACTAGCTGTCAATACCCTTAAATTCCAGCATAATCTCTCCGAGGCCATAGAAAACCTGGCGTCCCACTTAGCTAACGTTAACAGAATTGCTAGAACAACAATTAAAAGTACACCTCACCCAAGTACAAGACTCAATTATTGAGCTTCGAACCAATCCAGACACTAAGGACCTAAGCCAAAGTGAGAAATATACATCTCTTCAGGTGTCTGACTCAACCCTTTCCCGGTTTATTAAAAAAGACCTTGCCCAGTACAAGGCAGCTATTACTACGAAAACCCGTTACTTCATGGTGAATACACTGCAATCTCCTGACCCCCAGGGGTCCTGTTCACAGTTACAAACCCAAACGGATCTCCACACCCCTGATCCTAAAAGGTTAGCAAAATCCCCACCTCCGACGAACCCCAAAAAGTCGCAGGATGGGTATGACCAATATTGTGTCCGCCCGGAACCAAAAAAGTATTGAAAAGCAAGATCTCCAATAGTGGTGAAACCAATCCCGATCAGCACCCGAATCCCGCTGATCCTATGCAAGATGTCACCCCCTCTATGTCGGTTACTGCCACCCTTACCCAGTTACAACAAGGAATCCCAACTAACATTTTGATCTTCCAAGATCTCGTATTCTCACCCGGTCACATGAGAGGACCGAATATACGTGACCTCCAATCCCCAATATCTACTCACCTACCGATTGTACTACAGTACATCCCGTCCCAAGGTAGTTTAAACAGTATTTATTTCCAAAGTATGAAAGTACATTTTTTCACAATTCAATAAAAGCATACAACTATTAAGGAAATGGATTCAGCATCAAGCTAAAGAGCTTACACTCGACTGTGTCCAGTCAAATATTTTGTAAAAATATATCATATGCGGCTGCTAGTTATACATACACTATTACGCCAGCACGATCAGGACCCACCATAGATGCATGCTTAGTTTTATGTTCACTCCTCGCTTTTTGCGTTGTAAAGTAATTGCAATCCAGTTCTCATCGAGTGATGGGTCCCGGTCGTGCAGGCGCTGTATTATTGTTATACTTTGGCTATGGTTAATGTTAGAAGACAGATGAGGAAAGGAACAGGACAGTGATAGAGAAAGAGGACTTTTTGAGCTGATGGAGTGTGCATTGCGAAGCGTTTCGAGTAGGGGCGTCGTCGACAGACACCACATGCGATCCAATAAGGCATGCCTTGATGTGGGGCTGCCTATGAGTAGGAAGGCAGGTGAAAACACTGTCATGGACTTAGCTTCTAGGAGTATAAACAATGCTGGGCAGAACCTCATCCTCCCCTCATCTACGCTCCATGCTTATGAGATAAGCTTCAGAGTCGATTTTGAAGAAGCCAACACTAAAACCTTTTTGTTCGCAGAATAAACTGATGTACCGTCTCGAAGATTGTTCGATTTTGTGACACTGATAAAAATTCACTTCCGTAAATAAGGGTGTCTGCATTGATTGGGAAATTAAGAGCACCAAGAGTAGAGTTCCTAACATCATCAGGGACAAAACAGCAGGAAGTGTAATCCTTCAAATTACTGCATTCTAATCGTAGCCTGCAGTGAAGAATTTGAGCTTCTTGCGATGTATGGTTCACATAGAATTTGGGAATAATTCGTTTGTCATTGTTGAGGTAGGTTTTGAAATTTGTAAGATTTGGGTTTTCTCTTATGTCGTTTGGTAATTCATTCCATAGTTTAGTAGTCGATGGGAGAAAAGACGACTGATAATGATTCGTTCGACATGGTACAGTGGTCAAGTTAGACAAATTTCGGAGATTGTAGTTCTGTGTTTCAGACAAGGCGGGAGGTATCATCAGTGATATGGTACATTTTAAAATATTGAATAAGCTTATGTTTTTTACGCCTGGACTCCAATGTTTCCCACCCAGTCTCTGTATATATAGAATGTTTACTTGCACTTTTTGTAGCGCCTGTGCAGAGTCTGGCAACGTCAATTTGTATTTTTTCAAGAGACTGGGACTCTTCAATACTGCAGTTGTCCCAGACTACGCCAGCATACTCCGAAACGAGACGTATGAAGGAAAAATATTTTTTTTCGAGAACTTTACGATCAAGTATGTATTTTAGGTGCCTAATCATGGCTAGCCGTTGCCACCCTTTTGTCGATACTTCAGCAATATCAGCAGACAAGCTGCCATGGTCATTTAGGGTTAGGCCAAGGTGTTTATGTTTTTCGACGTGGTTTATGGTTTGGGCAGACATTACCAAAGGGGGTGTGTTGGTTTGGATGTTTTTCGGGTAATTGTCATTGCTTCGGTTTTGCTTGGATTAAACTTGACGAGCCAGGTCTTTGCCCAGTCCTCGATGGCTCTAATATCTTTATTGATAATATCTGCTGCTGCTTGGGGGTTCTCGACAATAAGAAACAGCGTTGTGTCATCAGCGAGTAGTCTTATGTTGCTTCTAATATTTTGGACTATGTCATTTATATATATCAAAAATAACAAGGGACCCAATATAGAGCCTCGGGGAACGCCGGCAGTTACATATTTCCAAGATGACGATACAGAGTTAATACACACGCGTTGTTGTCTATCCTCCAGGTATTTACAGAACCACTGTAGAAGGGGGTCTGTAATGCCAATACGTTCTAATTTGTATAGGAGTCCAGCATGCCAAACTTTATCAAAAGCTTTACTAATGTCACAGAAGACCACCCAGATTTCTTTATTTTCGTCTAGAGCTGAGCTGAACAAATGATATATTTCAGTTAGCTGCAGGACAGTCGAGTCAGATGGGAGAAACCCAGATTGGAGGGGGGTGAGTAGAGAGTTATCTTGCAAGAAGGTTAGATTTTTACACTTTCTTCTAGAATGCCCAAAGTATCAGCCTAAAAGAATGAGATTCACTGGGAGTATAATGGGGAAGTGGGATGGGAGAATGAAGGACATGTGGTTAGGGGGAGACTCAAAGGAGAGGGTTGATATGCTAATCGGAGAGATTGTGAAGAATGGGGCAAGGGATGTCATCAAGCAGTTCGTGTCCGAGTGTTGGGAGGAGAGGAGAAGGGTGGGAATAGGGAGGCAGTTGGGAGTACAGGGGTAACCAAGGCCTTCTCGTCCGAGAACCGCGACAAATCAGTGGCTGGCTAAAGTGTTATTATTATTACTAAAATCAAAAAGAAAGGTGTACATCTGTAAATAAACAAAATAATTTGTGGGAAGTAACTATATCCCATATAAAAAGGCGCAATGGAACCCACGAACGTTGTAGGGCTTTTACCGATGAAAATGTCGAAAATTTCTAAACTGACGACCACATATCAAAATAGCCTTAAATCGATTAACAAGAAAGAGATATTTCCTATTGTTAGAGCTCTACGACATATTCGACTTTCAAAACAAATCCGATGCATTTTCATCTTTGTACCTACAACCCTCTAACTCGTCAGCCCAGAGTTTCATCATAATGATTGGGAATTTCCTAGAACAGCACGACAGAGTTACACCATAACGGCTGGGAATTCCTAGAACGGCACCCCAGAGTTCCATCATAGCGGTTCGGAATTTCCTAAGACGGCACGACATTTTAATCTTTGTATCTATAACTTTCTAACACGTCAGCCCAGAATTTCATCATAATGATTGGGAATTTCCTAGAACGGCACGACAGAGTTACACCATAACGGTTGGGAATTCCTAGAACGGCACCCCAGAGTTCCATAATAACGGCTGGGATTTTCCTAGGACGGCACGGCATTTTAATCTTTGTACCTATAATCCTCTAACACGTCAGCACAGAGTTTCATCATAATGATTGGGAATTTCCTAGAACAGCACGATAGAGTTACACCATTACGGTTGGGAATTCCTAGAACGGCACCCCAGAGTTCCATCATAACGGTTGGGAATTTACTAGGACGGCACGACATTTTAATCTTTGTACTTATAACCCTCTAACACGTCAGCCCATAGTTTCACCATAATGATTTGGAATTTCCACGAACGGTACGACCGGGTTACACCATAACGTTTGGGAATTCTTAGAATGGCGCCCAGAGTTCCAACATAGCAGTTTTGAATTTCCTGGGAAGGCACGGAGTCCCAATTTGAAATAACAATAATATTGGTGAAATCTGCAAATGACTTGAAATATTTTGAGGAAGTCTCATATAATATGTTTCGCCATATAAATAAGACGCAAGTAGCCCACAGAGGGCATAATAATGGTGAAATCTTCAAATGAACTGAAATATTTTGGGGAAGTTTCATATAATATGAACCGCCATATAAATAAGGCACAAATCGCCCACAGAGGGCATAATAATGGTGAAATCTTCAAATGAACTGAAATATTTTGGGGAAGTCTCATATTATATGAACCGCCATATAAATAAGGCGCAAACTGCCCACAAAAGGGTTCTTTGTGAATATGTAATAAACAGAATATATATAGAATATCTACACTGCTGACTGATTCCGGTATATATAGAGGATATCTACACTGTTGACTGATTCCGGTACATACAGAAAATATCTACATTGCTGACTGATTCTGGTATATACAGAGAATATCTACACTGTTGGTTGATTCCGGTATATATAGAGGATATCTACACGGTTGGTTGATTCCGGTATACATAGAGGATATCTACACTGTTCTGATTCTGGCATATATAGAGGATATCTACACTGTTCGTTGATTCCGGTATATATAGAGGATATCTACACTGTTCTGACTCCGGTATATATAGGGGATATCTACACTGTTGACTGATTCTGGATTATATAGAGGATATCTACACTGTTGATGGATTCTGGTATATATAGAGGATATCTACACTGTTCGTTGATTCCGGTATATATAAAAGATATCTACACGGTTGACTGATTCCAGTATCTACACGGTTGACTGATTCCAGTATATATATAGAGGATATCTACACTGTTGATTAATTCCGGTATGTGTAGAGGATATCTACAGTGTTGGCCGATTCTGGTATATATAGAGGATATCTACACTGTTGACTGATTCTGGTATATATAGAGGATATCTACACTGTTGACTGATTCTGGTATATATAGAGGATATCTACACTGTTGACTGATTCTGGTATATATAGAGGATATCTACACTGTTCGTTGATTCCGGTATATATAAAAGATATCTACATGGTTGACTGATTCCGGTATATATAGAGGATATCTACACTGTTCGTTGATTCCGGTATATATAGGGAATATCTACACTGTTGACTGATTCTGGTATATATAGAGGATATCTACACTGTTGATTGATTCTGGTATATATAGAGGATATCTACACTGTTGACTGATTCTGGTATATATAGAGGATATCTACACTGTTGACTGATTCTGGTATATATAGAGGATATCTACACTGTTGACTGATTCTGGTATATGTAGAGGATATCTACACTGTTAATTGATTCTGGTATATATAGGGGATATCTACACTGTTGGATGATTCCGGTATATATAGAGGATATCTACACTGTCGACTGATTCCGGTATATATAGAGGATATCTACACTGTTGATTCATTTCGGTATATATAGGGGATATCTACACTGTTGACTGATTCTGGTATATATAGAGGATATCTACACTGTCGACTGATTCCGGTATATATAGAGGATATCTACACTGTTGATTCATTTCGGTATATATAGAGGATATCTACACTGTTGACTGATTCTGGTATATATAGAGGATATCTACACTGTCGACTGATTCTGGTATATATAGAGGATATCTACACTGTTGACTGATTCTGGTATATATAGACGATATCTACACTGTTCGTTGATTCCGGTATATATAAAAGATATCTACACGGTTGACTGATTCCGGTATATATAGAGGATATCTACACTGTCGACTGATTCTGGTATATATAGAGGATATCTACACTGTTGACTGATTCTGGTATATATAGAGGATATCTACACTGTTCGTTGATTCCGGTATATATAAAAGATATCTACACGGTTGACTGATTCCGGTATATATAGAGGATATCTACACTGTTGACTGATTCTGGTATATATAGAGGATATCTACACTGTTGACTGATTCTGGTATATATAGAGGATATCTACACTGTTGATTGATTCCGGTATATATAGGGGATATCTACACTGTTGACTGATTCCGGTATATATAGAGGATATCTACACTGTTGACTGATTCTGGTATATATAGAGGATATCTACACTGTCGACTTATTCCGGTATATATAGAGGATATCTACACTGTTGACTGATTCTGGTATATATAGAGGATATCTACACTGTTGATTCATTTCGGTATATATAGAGGATATCTACACTGTTCGTTGATTCTGGTATATATAGGGTATATCTACACTGTTGACTGATTCTGGTATATATAGGGGATATCTACACTGTTGACTGATTCTGGTATATATAGAGTATATCTACACTGTTGGTTGATTCCGGTATATATAGAGGATATCTACCCTGTTGGTTGATTCTGGTATATATAGAGGATATCTACACTGTTGGCCGATTCCGGTATATATAGAGGATATCTACACTGTTCGTTGATTCTGGTATATATAGAGGATATCTACACTGTTCGTTGATTCTGGTATATATATAGAATATCTACACTGTTGTCTGATTCTGGTATATATAGAGGATATCTACACTGTTGACTGATTCTGGTATATATAGAGGATATCTACACTGTTGATTGATTCCGGCATATATAGAGGATATCTACACTGTTGACTGATTCTGGTATATATAGAGGATATCTACTCTGTTGACTGATTCTGGTATATATAGAGGATATCTACACTGTTGACTGATTCTGGTATATATAGAGGATATCTACACTGTTCGTTGATTCTGGTATATATAGAGGATATCTACACTGTTGACTGATTCTGGTACATATAGAGGATATCTACACTGTTGACTGATTCCGGTATATATAGTGGATATCTACACTGTCGATTGATTCCGGTATATATAGAGGATATCTACACTGTTGATTGATTCCGGTATGTATAGAGGATATCTACACTGTCGACTGATTCTGGTATATATAGAGGATATCTACACTGTCGACTGATTCTGGTATATATAGAGGATATCTACACTGTTGACTGATTCTGGTATATATAGGGGATATCTACACTGTTGACTGATTCTGGTATATATAGGGGATATCTACACTGTTGACTGATTCTGGTATATATAGAGGATATCTACACTGTTGACTGATTCTGGTATATATGGAGGATATCTACACTGTTGCCTGATTCTGGTACATATAGAGGATATCCACACTGTCGATTGATTCCGGTATATATAGGGGATATCTACACTGTTGACTGATTCTGGTATATATAGAGGATATCTACACTGTTGACTGATTCTGGTGTATATAGGGATATCTACACTGTTGACTAATTCTGGTATATATAGAGGATATCTACACTGTTGACTGATTCTGGTATATATAGAGGATATCTACACTGTTGATTGATTACGGTATGTATAGAGGATATTTACACTGTTGACCAATTCATTTCCGTATATATAGAGGATATCTACACTGTTCGTTGATTCTGGTATATATAGGGGATATCTACAATGTTGACTGATTCTGGTATATATAGAGGATATCTACACTGTTGTCTGATTCTGGTATATATAGAGGATATCTACACTGTCGATTGATTCCGGTATATATAGAGGATATCTACACTGTTGACTGATTCTGGTATATATAGAGGATATCTACACTGTTGATTCATTTCGGTATATATAGAGGATATCTACACTGTTGTCTGATTCCAGTATATTTAGAGGATATCTACACTGTTGTCTGATTCCGGTATATATAGAGGATACCTACACCGTTGATTCATTTCGGTATATATAGAGGATATCTACACTGTTCGTTGATTCTGGTATATATAGGGGATATCTACACTGTTGACTGATTCTGGTATATATAGAGGATATCTACACTGTTGACTGATTCCGGTATATATAGAGGATATCTAGACTGTTGACTGATTCTGGTATATATAGAGGATATCTACACTGTTGATTGATTCCGGTATGTATAGAGGATATTTACACTGTTGACTGATTCTGGTATATGTAGAGGATATCTACACTGTTGACTGATTCTGGTATATATAGAGGATATCTACACTGTTGATTGATTCAGGTATATATAGGGGATATCTACACTGTTGACTGATTCCGCTATATATAGAGGATATCTTCGCTGTTGACTGATTCTGGTATATATAGAGGATATCTACACTGTCGACTGATTCCGGAATATATAGAGGATATCTACACTGTTGACTGATTCTGGTATATATAGAGGATATCTACACTGTTGATTCATTTCGGTATATATAGAGGATATCTACACTGTTCGTTGATTCTGGTATATATAGGGTATATCTACACTGTTGACTGATTCTGGTATATATAGGGGATATCTACACTGTTGACTGATTCTGGTATATATAGAGGATATCTATACTGTTGGTTGATTCCGGTATATATAGAGGATATCTTCCCTGTTGGTTGATTCTGGTATATATAGAGGATATCTACACTGTTGGCCGATTCCGGTATATATAGAGGATATCTACACAGTTCGTTGATTCCGGTATATACAGAGGATATCTACACTGTTCGTTGATTCTGGTATATATAGATGATATCTACACTGTTGTATGATTCTGGTATTTATAGAGGATATCTACACTGTTGACTGATTCTGGTATATGTAGAGGATATATACACTGTTGATTGATTCCGGTATATATAGAGGATATCTACACTGTTGACTGATTCTGGTATATATAGAGGATATCTACACTGTTGACTGATTCTGGTATATATAGAGGATATCTAACCTGTTGACTGATTCTGGTATATATAGAGGATATCTACACTGTTCGTTGATTCTGGTATATATAGAGGATATCTAAACTGTTGACTGATTCCGGTATATATAGAGGATATCTACACTGTCGATTGATTCCGATATATATAGAGGATATCTACACTATTGGTTGATTCCGGTATATATAGAGGATATCTACACTGTTCGTTGATTCCGGTATATATAAAAGATATCTACAAGGTTGGCTGATTCCGGAATATATAGAGGATATCAACACTGTTCGTTAATTCCGGTATATAAAAAGGATATCTACACGGTTGACTGATTCCGGTATATATAGAGGATATCTACACTGTTGATCGATTCCGGTATGTATAGAGGATATCTACACTGTCGACTGATTCTGGTATATATAGAGGATATCTACACTGTCGACTGATTCTGGTATATGTAGAGGATATCTACACTGTTGACTGATTCTGGTATATATAGGGGATATCTACACTGTTAACTGATTCTGGTATATAAAGGGGATATCTACACTGTTGACTGATTCTGGTATATATAGAGGATATCTACACTGTTGACTGATTCTGGTATATATAGGGGATATCTACACTGTCGACTGATTCTGGTATATATAGGGGATATCTACACTGTTGACTGATTCTGGTATATATAGAGGATATCTACACTGTTGACTGATTCTGGTATATATGGAGGATATCTACACTGTTGACTGATTCTGGTATATATAGAGGATATCTACACTGTCGATTGATTCCGGTATATATAGGGGATATCTACACTGTTGACTGATTCTGGTATATATAGAGGATATCTACACTGTCGACTGATTCCGGTATATATAGAGGATATCTACACTGTTGATTCATTTCGGTATATATAGAGGATATCTACACTGTTGACTGATTCTGGTATATATAGAGGATATCTACACTGTCGACTGATTCTGGTATATATAGAGGATATCTACACTGTTGACTGATTCTGGTATATATAGACGATATCTACACTGTTGACTGATTCTGGTATATATAGAGGATATCTACACTGTTCGTTGATTCCGGTATATATAAAAGATATCTACACGGTTGACTGATTCCGGTATATATAGAGGATATCTACACTGTTGACTGATTCTGGTATATATAGAGGATATCTACACTGTTGACTGATTCTGGTATATATAGAGGATATCTACACTGTTGATTGATTCCGGTATATATAGGGGATATCTACACTGTTGACTGATTCCGGTATATATAGAGGATATCTACACTGTTGACTGATTCTGGTATATATAGAGGATATCTACACTGTCGACTTATTCCGGTATATATAGAGGATATCTACACTGTTGACTGATTCTGGTATATATAGAGGATATCTACACTGTTGATTCATTTCGGTATATATAGAGGATATCTACACTGTTCGTTGATTCTGGTATATATAGGGTATATCTACACTGTTGACTGATTCTGGTATATATAGGGGATATCTACACTGTTGACTGATTCTGGTATATATAGAGTATATCTACACTGTTGGTTGATTCCGGTATATATAGAGGATATCTACCCTGTTGGTTGATTCTGGTATATATAGAGGATATCTACACTGTTGGCCGATTCCGGTATATATAGAGGATATCTACACTGTTCGCTGATTCTGGTATATATAGAGGATATCTACACTGTTCGTTGATTCTGGTATATATATAGAATATCTACACTGTTGTCTGATTCTGGTATATATAGAGGATATCTACACTGTTGACTGATTCTGGTATATATAGAGGATATCTACACTGTTGATTGATTCCGGCATATATAGAGGATATCTACACTGTTGACTGATTCTGGTATATATAGAGGATATCTACTCTGTTGACTGATTCTGGTATATATAGAGGATATCTACACTGTTGACTGATTCTGGTATATATAGAGGATATCTACACTGTTCGTTGATTCTGGTATATATAGAGGATATCTACACTGTTGACTGATTCTGGTACATATAGAGGATATCTACACTGTTGACTGATTCCGGTATATATAGTGGATATCTACACTGTCGATTGATTCCGGTATATATAGAGGATATCTACACTGTTGATTGATTCCGGTATGTATAGAGGATATCTACACTGTCGACTGATTCTGGTATATATAGAGGATATCTACACTGTCGACTGATTCTGGTATATATAGAGGATATCTACACTGTTGACTGATTCTGGTATATATAGGGGATATCTACACTGTTGACTGATTCTGGTATATATAGGGGATATCTACACTGTTGACTGATTCTGGTATATATAGAGGATGTCTACACTGTTGACTGATTCTGGTATATATGGAGGATATCTACACTGTTGCCTTATTCTGGTACATATAGAGGATATCCACACTGTCGATTGATTCCGGTATATATAGGGGATATCTACACTGTTGACTGATTCCGGTATATATAGAGGATATCTACACTGTTGACTGATTCTGGTATATATAGAGGATATCTACACTGTCGACTTATTCCGGTATATATAGAGGATATCTACACTGTTGACTGATTCTGGTATATATAGAGGATATCTACACTGTTGATTCATTTCGGTATATATAGAGGATATCTACACTGTTCGTTGATTCTGGTATATATAGGGTATATCTACACTGTTGACTGATTCTGGTATATATAGGGGATATCTACACTGTTGACTGATTCTGGTATATATAGAGTATATCTACACTGTTGGTTGATTCCGGTATATATAGAGGATATCTACCCTGTTGGTTGATTCTGGTATATATAGAGGATATCTACACTGTTGGCCGATTCCGGTATATATAGAGGATATCTACACTGTTCGTTGATTCTGGTATATATAGAGGATATCTACACTGTTCGTTGATTCTGGTATATATATTGAATATCTACACTGTTGTCTGATTCTGGTATATATAGAGGATATCTACACTGTTGACTGATTCTGGTATATATAGAGGATATCTACACTGTTGATTGATTCCGGCATATATAGAGGATATCTACACTGTTGACTGATTCTGGTATATATAGAGGATATCTACTCTGTTGACTGATTCTGGTACATATAGAGGATATCTACACTGTTGACTGATTCCGGTATATATAGTGGATATCTACACTGTCGATTGATTCCGGTATATATAGAGGATATCTACACTGTTCGTTGATTCCGGTATATATAAAAGATATCTACACGGTTGACTGATTCCGGTATATATAGAGGATATCTACACTGTTGACTGATTCTGGTATATATAGAGGATATCTACACTGTTGACTGATTCTGGTATATATAGAGGATATCTACACTGTTGATTGATTCCGGTATATATAGGGGATATCTACACTGTTGACTGATTCCGGTATATATAGAGGATATCTACACTGTTGACTGATTCTGGTATATATAGAGGATATCTACACTGTCGACTTATTCCGGTATATATAGAGGATATCTACACTGTTGACTGATTCTGGTATATATACAGGATATCTACACTGTTGATTGATTCCGGTATATATAGAGGATATCTACACTGTTGGTTGATTCTGGTATATATAGAGGATATCTACACTGTTGACTGATTCTGGTATATATAGAGGATATCTACACTGTTGATTCATTTCGGTATATATAGAGGATATCTACACTGTTCGTTGATTCTGGTATATATAGGGTATATCTACACTGTTGACTGATTCTGGTATATATAGGGGATATCTACACTGTTGACTGATTCTGGTATATATAGAGTATATCTACACTGTTGGTTGATTCCGGTATATATAGAGGATATCTACCCTGTTGGTTGATTCTGGTATATATAGAGGATATCTACACTGTTGGCCGATTCCGGTATATATAGAGGATATCTACACTGTTCGTTGATTCTGGTATATATACAGGATATCTACACTGTTCGTTGATTCTGGTATATATATAGAATATCTACACTGTTGTCTGATTCTGGTATATATAGAGGATATCTACACTGTTGACTGATTCTGGTATATATAGAGGATATCTACACTGTTGATTGATTCCGGCATATATAGAGGATATCTACACTGTTGACTGATTCTGGTATATATAGAGGATATCTACTCTGTTGACTGATTCTGGTACATATAGAGGATATCTACACTGTTGACTGATTCTGGTATATATAGAGGATATCTACACTGTTCGTTGATTCTGGTATATATAGAGGATATCTACACTGTTGACTGATTCTGGTACATATAGAGGATATCTACACTGTTGACTGATTCCGGTATATATAGTGGATATCTACACTGTCGATTGATTCCGGTATATATAGAGGATATCTACACTGTTGATTGATTCCGGTATGTATAGAGGATATCTACACTGTCGACTGATTCTGGTATATATAGAGGATATCTACACTGTCGACTGATTCTGGTATATATAGAGGATATCTACACTGTTGACTGATTCTGGTATATATAGGGGATATCTACACTGTTGACTGATTCTGGTATATATAGGGGATATCTACACTGTTGACTGATTCTGGTATATATAGAGGATATCTACACAGTTGACTGATTCTGGTATATATGGAGGATATCTACACTGTTGCCTGATTCTGGTACATATAGAGGATATCCACACTGTCGATTGATTCCGGTATATATAGGGGATATCTACACTGTTGACTGATTCTGGTATATATAGAGGATATCTACACTGTTGACTGATTCTGGTGTATATAGGGATATCTACACTGTTGACTAATTCTGGTATATATAGAGGATATCTACACTGTTGACTGATTCTGGTATATATAGAGGATATCTACACTGTTGATTGATTACGGTATGTATAGAGGATATTTACACTGTTGACCAATTCATTTCCATATATATAGAGGATATCTACACTGTTCGTTGATTCTGGTATATATAGGGGATATCTACAATATTGACTGATTCTGGTATATATAGAGGATATCTACACTGTTGTCTGATTCTGGTATATATAGAGGATATCTACACTGTCGATTGATTCCGGTATATATAGAGGATATCTACACTGTTGACTGATTCTGGTATATATAGAGGATATCTACACTGTTGATTTATTTCGGTATATATAGAGGATATCTACACTGTTGACTGATTCTGGTATATATAGAAAATATCTACACTGTTGATTGATTCCGGTATGTATAGAGGATATTTACACTGTTGGCCGATTCATTTCCGTATATATAGAGGATATCTACATTGTTCGTTGATTCTGGTAGATATAGGGGATATCTACACTGTTGACTGATTCTGGTATATATAGGGGATATCTACACTGTTGACTGATTCTGGTATGTATAGTGGATATCTATACTGTTCGTTGCTTTTGGTATATATAGGGGATATGTACAATGTTGACTGATTCTGGTATATATAGAGGATATCTGCACTGTTGTCTGATTCTGGTATATATAGAGGATATCTACACTGTCGATTGATTCCGGTATATATAGAGGATATCTACACTGTTGACTGATTCTGGTATATATAGAGGATATCTACACTGTCGATTGATTCCGGTATATATAGAGGATATCTACACTGTTGTCTGATTCCGGTATATATACAGGATATCTACACTGTTGATTCATTTCGGTATATATAGAGGATATCTGCGCTGTTCGTTTATTCCGGTATATATAAAAGATATCTACATGGTTGACTGATTCCGGTATATATAGAGGATATCTACATTGTTCGTTGATTCCGGTATATATATGGGATATCTACACTGTTGACTGATTCCGGTATATATAGAGGATATCTACACTGTTGACTGATTCTGGTATATATAGAGGATATCTACACTGTCGACTGATTCTGGTATATATAGAGGATATCTACACTGTTGATTGATTGCGGTATGTATAGAGGATATTTACATTGTTGGCCGATTCATTTCCGTATATATAGAGGATATCTACACTGTTTGTTGATTCTGGTATATATAGGGGATATCTACACTGTTGACTGATTCTGGTATCTATAGGGGATATCTAAACTGTTGACTGATTCTGGTATATATAGAGGATATCTACCCTGTTCGTTGATTCTGGTATATATAGGGGATATCTACAATGTTGACTGATTCTGGTATATATAGAGGATATCTACACTGTTGTCTGATTCTGGTATATATAGAGGATATCTACACTGTCGATTGATTCCGGTATATATAGAGGATATCTACACTGTTGTCTGATTCCGGTATATATAGAGGATATCTACACTGTTGATTCATTTCGGTATATATAGAGGATATCTACACTGTTCGTTGATTCTGGTATATATATGGGATATCTACATTGTTGACTGATTCTGGTATATATAGAGGATATCTACACTGTTCGTTGATTCTGGTATATATAGGGGATATCTACACAGTTGACTGATTCTGGTATATATAGAGGATATCAACACTGTTGACTGATTCTGGTATATATAGAGGATATCTACACTGTTCGTTGATTCTGATATATATAGGGGAAATCTACACTGTTGACTGATTCTGGTATATATAGAGGATATCTACACTGTTGACTGATTCTGGTATATATAGAGGATATCTACACTGTTCGTTGATTCTGGTATATATAGAGGATATCTACACTGTTGACTGATTCTGGTATATATAGAGGATATCTACACTGTTGACTGATTCCGGTATATATAGAGGATATCTACACTGTCGATTGATTCCGGTATATATAGAGGATATCTACACTGTTGGTTGATTCCGGTATATATAGAGGATATCTACACTGTTCGTTGATTCCGGTATATATAAAAGATATCTACAAGGTTGACTGATTCCGGAATATATAGAGGATATCTACACTGTTCGTTGATTCCGGTATATAAAAAGGATATCTACACGGTTGACTGATTCCGGTATATATAGAGGATATCTACACTGTTGATTGATTCCGGTATGTATAGAGAATATCTACACTGTCGACTGATTCTGGTATATATAGAGGATATCTACACTGTCGACTGATTAAGGTATATGTAGAGGATATCTACACTGTTGACTGATTCTGGTATATATAGGGGATATCTACACTGTTAACTGATTCTGGTATATATAGGGGATATCTACACTGTTGACTGATTCTGGTATATATAGAGGATATCTTCACTGTTGACTGATTCTGGTATATATAGGGGATATCTACACTGTTGACTGATTCTGGTATATATAGAGGATATCTACACTGTTGACTGATTCTGGTATATATGGAGGATATCTACACTGTTGCCTGATTCTGGTACATATAGAGGATATCCACACTGTCGATTGATTCCGGTATATATAGGGGATATCTACACTGTTGACTGATTCTGGTATATATAGAGGATATCTACACTGTTGACTGATTCTGGTGTATATAGGGATATCTACACTGTTGACTAATTCTGGTATATATAGAGGATATCTACACTGTTGACTGATTCTGGTATATATAGAGGATATCTACACTGTTGATTGATTACGGTATGTATAGAGGATATTTACACTGTTGACCAATTCATTTCCATATATATAGAGGATATCTACACTGTTCGTTGATTCTGGTATATATAGGGGATATCTACAATATTGACTGATTCTGGTATATATAGAGGATATCTACACTGTTGTCTGATTCTGGTATATATAGAGGATATCTACACTGTCGATTGATTCCGGTATATATAGAGGATATCTACACTGTTGACTGATTCTGGTATATATAGAGGATATCTACACTGTTGATTTATTTCGGTATATATAGAGGATATCTACACTGTTGTCTGATTCCAGTATATATAGAGGATATCTACACTTTTGTCTGATTCCGGTATATATAGAGGATACCTACACCGTTGATTCATTTCGGTATATATAGAGGATATCTACACTGTTCGTTGATTCTGGTATATATAGGGGATATCTACACTGTTGACTGATTCTGGTATATATAGAGGATATCTACACTGTTGACTGATTCCGGTATATATAGAGGATATCTACACTGTTAACTGATTCGGGTATATATAGAGGATATCTACACTGTTGATTGATTCCGGTATGTATAGAGGATATTTACACTGTTGACTGATTCTGGTATATGTAGAGGATATCTACACTGTTGACTGATTCTGGTATATATAGAGGATATCTACACTGTTGATTGATTCAGGTATATATAGGGGATATCTACACTGTTGACTGATTCCGCTATATATAGAGGATATCTTCGCTGTTGACTGATTCTGGTATATATAGAGGATATCTACACTGTCGACTGATTCCGGTATATATAGAGGATATCTACACTGTTGACTGATTCTGGTATATATAGAGGATATCTACACTGTTGATTCATTTCGGTATATATAGAGGATATCTACACTGTTCGTTGATTCTGGTATATATAGGGTATATCTACACTGTTGACTGATTCTGGTATATATAGGGGATATCTACACTGTTGACTGATTCTGGTATATATAGAGGATATCTATACTGTTGGTTGATTCCGGTATATATAGAGGATATCTTCCCTGTTGGTTGATTCTGGTATATATAGAGGATATCTACACTGTTGGCCGATTCCGGTATATATAGAGGATATCTACACAGTTCGTTGATTCCGGTATATACAGAGGATATCTACACTGTTCGTTGATTCTGGTATATATAGATGATATCTACACTGTTGTATGATTCTGGAATTTATAGAGGATATCTACACTGTTGACTGATTCTGGTATATATAGAGGATATATACACTGTTGATTGATTCCGGTATATATAGAGGATATCTACACTGTTGACTGATTCTGGTATATATAGAGGATATCTACACTGTTGACTGATTCTGGTATATATAGAGGATATCTACACTGTTGACTGATTCTGGTATATATAGAGGATATCTACACTGTTCGTTGATTCTGGTATATATAGAGGATATCTAAAACTGTTGACTGATTCCGGTATATATAGAGGATATCTACACTGTCGATTGATTCCGATATATATAGAGGATATCTACACTATTGGTTGATTCCAGTATATATAGAGGATATCTACACTGTTCGTTGATTCCGGTATATATAAAAGATATCTACAAGGTTGGCTGATTCCGGAATATATAGAGGATATCAACACTGTTCGTTAATTCCGGTATATAAAAAGGATATCTACACGGTTGACTGATTCCGGTATATATAGAGGATATCTACACTGTTGATCGATTCCGGTATGTATAGAGGATATCTTCACTGTCGACTGATTCTGGTATATATTGAGGATATCTACACTGTCGACTGATTCTGGTATATGTAGAGGATATCTACACTGTTGACTGATTCTGGTATATATAGGGGATATCTACACTGTTAACTGATTCTGGTATATAAAGGGGATATCTACACTGTTGACTGATTCTGGTATATATAGAGGATATCTACACTGTTGACTGATTCTAGTATATATAGGGGATATCTACACTGTCGACTGATTCTGGTATATATAGGGGATATCTACATTGTTGAATGATTCTGGTATATATAGAGGATATCTACACTGTTGACTGATTCTGGTATATATGGAGGATATCTACACTGTTGACTGATTCTGGTATATATAGAGGATATCTACACTGTCGATTGATTCCGGTATATATAGGGGATATCTACACTGTTGACTGATTCTGGTATATATAGAGGATATCTACACTGTTGACTGATTCTGATATATATAGGGGATATCTACACTGTTGACTGATTCTGGTATATATAGAGGATATCTACACTGTTGACTGATTCTGGTATATATAGAAAATATCTACACTGTTGATTGATTCCGGTATGTATAGAGGATATTTACACTGTTGGCCGATTCATTTCCGTATATATAGAGGATATCTACATTGTTCGTTGATTCTGGTAGATATAGGGGATATCTACACTGTTGACTGATTCTGGTATATATAGGGGATATCTACACTGTTGACTGATTCTGGTATGTATAGTGGATATCTATACTGTTCGTTGCTTTTGGTATATATAGGGGATATGTACAATGTTGACTGATTCTGGTATATATAGAGGATATCTGCGCTGTTGTCTGATTCTGGTATATATAGAGGATATCTACACTGTCGATTGATTCCGGTATATATAGAGGATATCTACACTGTTGACTGATTCTGGTATATATAGAGGATATCTACACTGTCGATTGATTCCGGTATATATAGAGGATATCTACACTGTTGTCTGATTCCGGTATATATACAGGATATCTACACTGTTGATTCATTTCGGTATATATAGAGGATATCTGCGCTGTTCGTTTATTCCGGTATATATAAAAGATATCTACATGGTTGACTGATTCCGGTATATATAGAGGATATCTACATTGTTCGTTGATTCCGGTATATATATGGGATATCTACACTGTTGACTGATTCCGGTATATATAGAGGATATCTACACTGTTGACTGATTCTGGTATATATAGAGGATATCTACACTGTCGACTGATTCTGGTATATATAGAGGATATCTACACTGTTGATTGATTGCGGTATGTATAGAGGATATTTACATTGTTGGCCGATTCATTTCCGTATATATAGAGGATATCTACACTGTTTGTTGATTCTGGTATATATAGGGGATATCTACACTGTTGACTGATTCTGGTATCTATAGGGGATATCTAAACTGTTGACTGATTCTGGTATATATAGAGGATATCTACCCTGTTCGTTGATTCTGGTATATATAGGGGATATCTACAATGGTTGACTGATTCTGGTATATATAGAGGATATCTACACTGTTGTCTGATTCTGGTATATATAGAGGATATCTACACTGTCGATTGATTCCGGTATATATAGAGGATATCTACACTGTTGTCTGATTCCGGTATATATAGAGGATATCTACACTGTTGATTCATTTCGGTATATATAGAGGATATCTACACTGTTCGTTGATTCTGGTATATATATGGGATATCTACATTGTTGACTGATTCTGGTATATATAGAGGATATCTACACTGTTCGTTGATTCTGGTATATATAGGGGATATCTACACAGTTGACTGATTCTGGTATATATAGAGGATATCAACACTGTTGACTGATTCTGGTATATATAGAGGATATCTACACTGTTCGTTGATTCTGATATATATAGGGGAAATCTACACTGTTGACTGATTCTGGTATATATAGAGGATATCTACACTGTTGACTGATTCTGGTATATATAGAGGATATCTACACTGTTCGTTGATTCTGGTATATATAGAGGATATCTACACTGTTGACTGATTCTGGTATATATAGAGGATATCTACACTGTTGACTGATTCCGGTATATATAGAGGATATCTACACTGTCGATTGATTCCGGTATATATAGAGGATATCTACACTGTTGGTTGATTCCGGTATATATAGAGGATATCTACACTGTTCGTTGATTCCGGTATATATAAAAGATATCTACAAGGTTGACTGATTCCGGAATATATAGAGGATATCTACACTGTTCGTTGATTCCGGTATATAAAAAGGATATCTACACGGTTGACTGATTCCGGTATATATAGAGGATATCTACACTGTTGATTGATTCCGGTATGTATAGAGAATATCTACACTGTCGACTGATTCTGGTATATATAGAGGATATCTACACTGTCGACTGATTAAGGTATATGTAGAGGATATCTACACTGTTGACTGATTCTGGTATATATAGGGGATATCTACACTGTTAACTGATTCTGGTATATATAGGGGATATCTACACTGTTGACTGATTCTGGTATATATAGAGGATATCTTCACTGTTGACTGATTCTGGTATATATAGGGGATATCTAC